>CAMZMU010000020.1:101698816-101904502 GCA_947311845.1 Poa pratensis
TTGAAATAGAGTGAACATTGTACATCCTATGCATAGAACTTACAGGAACAGACTCGCAGATGCAAGTACTGACGGTGGGCTGACATGCATGCCTACTTGACAAGAGAAGTCTGAGCTGACTAAATGGGCTTTTGTTAACCTTCAGCTAATTGTGGTCCTTAAAAAAACTTTCAGTACCCTTTTCAAAAACGGCATAGGCTTACACGTTCTAAAAATATGAGAGGCTCTGAAATTTTTAGGAAACGTCATACACTTAGGCATATCTCAAGCCTGAGAAACGCAAAAAAAATAAGTCATTTGAGATAAGCCATTTGATAAGGCGTTTTCAGGCTGAGAGCCTCTGATAATCTCAGAATACGTCATCTGATATGGCATACTCTGAGATTCTCAGAGGCTCTGGGACTGAAAAACGTCATATGAAATGGCTTATCGAAATTGCGTTTCTTCGGACTAGAATAAGCCAAAGTATATGACGTTTTCTGACATTTCCAGAGGCTCTGAGATTTCAAGACGCTAAGCCCATGGCGTTTTCAGGCTGAGAGCCTCTGATAATCTCAGACTACGCGTCCCGGAAGACACCTCCCAGTGTCAGCCCGGCGGAGCCCAGTCCCGGACACTGCCCGTGTCCAACAAATGGCCGGTGGTCATCATCGATTCCCGCCGAGATCTGAAAAAATGAGTGGGGAATTTGATCAAACAACTAAGGTGCGTGCAACCTAGGTACGTAGGGGAGGGAGAGGGCAGCACCTTGGCATGGCGGACGGCACACGCCGTGGTGACGCCACGGGAGAGTGATGAGGGATCGTGATGAGGGATCAGATATCAGTTTAGATGTGCTATGCCAATGGAGGCCATGACTACATATATATAGTGAGAAATGGGCTTCTGAGCTGTAGTATGCCCAATCAGGAAGAAGCACACGGATCGTGTGTTTTCTTCGTGCGCTTCTGAGCCGTTGGATCAGCGGTGTGTTTCTTTCGAGCGCTGGTGAGCCGTTGGATCAGGTCGAAGATATTGTTAGTCATCCACCTTATCTCCGTGAGCTACCACTTCCACCACCACCACTCCCACCTCCTCGGCAAATCATCATTGCGTCACCCTAATCCAGTGGCTGGATTCAACCTACCTGCGGGCTTGTGTTTCCAACAGCGTCGTTGTGTTGTCCTTATTCACCGACCTACAGGAGGTGGCTCCAATGGCTGGCCGGTGAACAAGGACGAACACAATAATGCCAGGGAACATGCCAGCAGGTAGGCTAAATCCAGCCATTGGATTCGGTGGCGAAGGTAGAACAAAACACACGGTTTCTCCTGCAAATCGGCCTTCGATCCACGGAGCGGCAAGACGTCTCTGATGATTTGCAACCGTCTGGCAAGACGTCTCTGATGATCTGCAACCGTTTGGAACGGTCGCAGGTCATCAGAGACGTCTTGCCGCTGGTTGCCCAAATATGCCTCTCCGAGTGACGCTAGAATGTTTTGTGTGAATGAGTAACCTGTCTGAGGAGGTGGGCTATATATAGACCTGCCTCTCCGAGTGACTCCCTCCAGCTAGCCAATCAGGAATAAGTACGCGGATCGTGTGTTTTCTTCGAGAGCTTGGGAGCCGTTGGATCAAGCGAAAGAAACACACCGCTGATCGAACGGCTCACAAGCGCTGGAAGGAAACACACGATCCGTGTGCTTCTTCCTGATTGGATCAGGAAGAAGCACACGGATCGTGTGTTTCCTTCGTGTGCTTCTGAGCCGTCGGATCAGCGGTGTGTTTCTTTCGAGCGCTGGTGAGCCGTTGGATCAGGAAGAAGCACACGGATCGTGTGTTTCCTTCGTGCGCTTCTGAGCCATTGGATCAGCGGTGGGTTCTGGAGACGCGCTCCAATTCTTGAATGCACTGCAGCCCCTGTTGATGGAATTTTTGCTTCTGCATGGTTTTATTGTAAGTTTGCAAGATTTTAGTGTGCCCAAGATTCTGTTGATCTCGGGACTCCGAGGTGGGACTCCGAAGTTAAACAAACCATGCAAATTACAGTGACAACATAAATTACACAGAGAACATTCTTGAACCGCCGATACATAATTGACTAAGAAACAAGTAAACATGCATGTAGAACAAATTACAACAATCATGAACAACTAACAAACTTCTCCACCCTATGCCGTGCGTGTGCTGCCACCCTTGCTCTTTGACGAAGATTCTGCCTTCTTGCCTTTGCCCTTGGACGAAGCTTCAGCCTTCTTGCTCAGTGCTTCAACCCTCCTTTCCTTTGACGACGGCATGAAATCGTCGTCATCATCGCTGTCAACTACCCAGAGACAGGAACGACCGTACGAATCACGGTCAGCTTCAGTTCGGTAGAACGGACTATTCGTAACTTTCCTGTCAAACTTATCTGCAAGCCTGAGCATTTCTGCACGAATTTGGAGCGGGGTCCTATACGGAAACCCATCGCGGCATAGCTTCGCCCCGAGTGAAGCGAGATGACTCTCAGTGTGCAAAATTTCTTCAATTGGAACTACCCTACCATCTACCTTCAAATTGCTTGAAAGCCTAGCGAGATGCTCGGATGCGGAAATGTGAAACCCAGACACACACTTCTCGCAAGGACCAATACACACCATGCTTGCGCTCAAGTGAGTACCATGCCTACCTTCGACTGGGTTATATAGAACTACCGGTGGCGGCATTTGGCGAGAGCTTGGGAGCCGTTGGATCAAGCGAAAGAAACACACCGCTGATCCAACGGCTCAGAAGCGCTGGGAGGAAACACACGATCCGTGTGCTTCTTCCTGATTGGGCATACTACAGCTCACAAGCCCTTTCGAGTGACTCCCTCCAGCTAGCCAATCAGGAACAAGTACGCGGATCGTGTGTTTCCTTCGAGAGCTTGGGAGCCGTTGGATCAAGCGAAAGAAACACACCGCTGATCCAACGGCTCAGAAGCGCTGGGAGGAAACACACGATCCGTGTGCTTCTTCCTGATTGGGCATACTACACGCACTGGAATATTGTGTCGATTTGGGGTAGACTTTGGTTTCTCATGTTCCTATGGCCTGACCTAACACAAGCAAGCAAAAAAGTCCACTGGGCTACCCCCTTTCGACGCACGTCTATGGGGTAGACGGAAACGTTAGGGTTTTTCCAGCGGATTCAGGGTTTCGCCGAAGCGGGGCCCCGGAGAGTCGAAACCCCACCAAAACCTAGGTTGTGACATACCATATGTGTACAAGTGTGTTGTGTGTTGTAAATGTGCAATATCCTACTCCGGGGTGTGACCGGCTTCACCGACTTCACTTTCTCTCTACTGAGTTTCTGCACTTAGAGGTGAAAACTCCCCTTTCGGGCGAACCGGATGGGATCTTGTGTTGATTTGGGGTAGACTTTGGTTTCTCACCTTCCCATGGCCTAACCTAACACAACCAAGCAAAAAAGTCCACTGGCCTACCCCCTTTCGACGCACGTCTATGGGGGTAGACGAAAACGTTAGGGTTTTTCCAGCGGATTCAGGGTTTCGCCGAAGCCCCATAGACGTGCGTCGAAGGGGGTAGGCCAGTGGACTTTTTTTCCTTGGTTCTGTTAGGTTAGGTCATAGGAAGGAATTTACATGTGTTGTTTTTATTTGTTTTACATGTATATGTTGTAGGGTTGGGTTCCGGAAAACTCAAACCTTTATTTTACGGGGGTGGGATACTGAAATTGGGAGGGCAATCATAGGTCCAATATATATATAAATTACAACTACATTAAATATTACATAGAGAAATAAAGAAATGAATATTATATACGAAAAAAAAAACCACTACACGCCGACGGCAGCCGTCGGTGTATAAGAACTCGCATACGCCGACGGCATCCCGTCGGCGTATCAACGATGCTGGATGGTTCCGTCATGGCGCCCTTTGTACGCCGACGGGATTTACAACGCCGACGGCGGCCGTCGGGCACGTATGGCTACGCCGACGGCGCTTCGTACGCCGACGGCTTGTTTGTCGTCTGGCCTAGCTCGTGCTGTACGCCGACGGCCCCGACATTTGGCCGTCGGCGTACATGGAGGCCGTCGGCGTAGTGTGGCTTTCCCGTAGTGGCAGTGCATGTGCCGGCAAACGGACGCGGCGGTGTGGAGAGAAACCACATCTACTTCTCCCATCACCATCGTTTTAATGGACACACTTCTAACCCTAGATACGCCAAATTCGCGTCCATCTTAAACGAAAGAGGCTACCAGGAATATTACATGGAAAAAGACCGCAAGAAAGACATCACTACTGATGAAGTGGAGAGGATCAGGTCAGTTGGATACTTCACGTTGGTAGGATACTGCACAGGGGGTATTGATAATCATAGTGGCGTGTGGGTTCTTCCTCCGGATATCTAGCCAAGTTAGAGTAGTAATCCTACATGTAGGATGCTTAAGACATGATATATACCCTGTGCACCCTCGTAGTAAAAGGACTGACTAGCCCTTAGTACACTGGTATTTAATTAAATCTCAATCGATTGCATCATGCATGCCATGTAATGTTAAGTTGCATTTGCTTTTTCCTCTTGTACACCCTCGTGCTAAAAGGACTGGCTAGCCCTCAGTCATTGATATTTAATTAAATCTCAATCGATTGCATCGTGCTCTGTACATGTAATGTTACGTCGTACTATTTGCTTTTTCCCCTCTGGCATTACCGGACCACCAGCAATAATTAGGCTTGTCCATTACTTAAGTAAAGGCCGTGCCGTTCTAAAATCTGTTGCGACCATAGTTCAACTAGAAAATATTCTTAATTTGTTATTTGGATGTATAGGCATTATATCCACTATTTGTGAAAAAAGCGAACCAATGGAGCCTTTGAACCGATGCCACACATAGCAGGGCATCGCTTTTGTTTTGTCAGAGAAAGAAGCGAACCAACAACATGGTTCGGTTCAAAAGAATCTGCATGCAAGATGGCCCACATGGCATAGGGACAACTGGAGAGAGAAACTTGCATGCATGTACCTTTTTACTGCTCACGAAGACAGTCAAGAGATTCAATACATTGCAAGCAAATATCGCCGGTTCAAAGAAAACTACCTTTTTGCTTTGAACCGAATACACATAGTGCATGGTCTTAGAATCAAAGAGTCCCTTGCAAAGCTTCTAGGGACATGTTGCTCCCAAAAAAATGGTGTGGCATGAGTGTAGTAGAAGCCAAGGGGTAGTCACCAACTCACCATGTTTGTTCCTTGGGAGTTTCGCGGCATGTTTCACATAAAACCCTTATCTGTTGGTATGTAGAGTGTGTATATGTGTAAATTGATGGGAAAAAGACTTATTCCTCAACAGGTTTACAAATTGTGTTCATACATGCTAAGGGAAGCTTTGTCTTTTGTGTACGGAATATGACCGCTCCCAGGTTGGAGTGCTTGTTAGAGATGCAAAATTGTTGGCAAGGTTGAACTTTAATTCAGTTTCTTTATTTTTGGTCGTCGTGACAGTAATAAGCTTGCGCATGCGATGGCGGCGCTAGGTTTGTCCGGTGAGTAACTGGTAATTTAGCCATGCCAGATGTTTAATGGAATGCGTTGTTCCATGTCAAAAAAAGATGGATAAAAAATATCCTTTCATCAACCGAAATCCAAGAAATTCTTAATTTTTATTTGGATGCATGGGTATTATATCCATGCTAAGGGAAGGTGTGTCTTTTATGTATGCTATCTACCTAAGTTACATAAATTCAGGGCATTAGGCTGTGCCAGTGCATTCAAAAATTAAGTTTCAATTAACTATACAGAAATTCATTTTGGCTCCCGGGTGCATATGCTACTGGTATTTTTTTCAAAATTAAAAATATATGAAAACATTTTGAAAAAATCTGAAAAAACTTGGGCACAAACATATACAATTTTGAAATATTCATGCAAAAGTTCGGAAGGAAATGAGAGTTTCTGTGGTCTGTACAAGAAAGACAAAATCTGTGGCCGAAATGACATTTAAAAATACAATTCTCAAAGCACATAATTTGTCTTTTTTGCACAGACCACAAAAAGCATTATTTCCTTCCGAAATTTTTCAGGGGTGTTGCAAACTTGTATATATTTGTGCCCAACTTTTTACAGATTTTTTCGAAGAGTTTCATTTTTTTTTTAAATTTTGAAACATATAACAGGAGCATATGCACATGGGAGTCAAAACGCCTCTATGGTATGGAATTATCTCTAAATAGCTTGCAATAGAGCTTTTTATTGTCAACTCATTTGGCTTTAATGTCATATAGTAACAAACATAAACATGGTCGGTCGTAATGAATAAAACTAACCTTGATTAGCACTTGTAGTTTGGTATGTAAAGGTTGTGATGCGTTTTCTTCAGCGCCACAACCCATAAGAGCATAAATAAAAAAAATTATCGATTAATATCAGCAGAAAACTAGTCAAGACAAGATATTATCATTTGGATTAAACCCCACAGAAAAAGTACTAATACATATTTAAAACATAGAGAAGTTTGGCATTAACCGCATGCCAAACACGGGTCGATACAATTTTTTGCATGCATCAGTTGCTTCCTGGTAAGTCCATTCTCCAACAGGGCGTGTATGCAAAAAAATTATCCAAATCAGAATACTCATGCTCCATTATTCCTAAGTATCAAACCTTTGAGCTCTTGAAATAATAAGCAAATGTTGCGTCTTTGCATCATCGTATGAAAAAGGCCAATTTCTTTATAAGGACGGAATCCAGGCACTGAAAACGACGAGGTGGAGCATCAGGGCTGTGCTTTTTCGGCCTATATATATATGTATTTGGAAGTAGGGACATGACGCCTTCTTAAGCTTCCCCTCTAAAAGGACGTCTTCACATGGGGATGTATCGGTGTTTGCAGCAGCTGCATCTGGTGACCTTTGCTCATCCTCTTATCTAATCCTTATCATCTCAATTCTTCATTGCACTGCCGGTGTCGGTCGCCATAGAAAATACAGACCCTTGCTACTATTGATAGAGCAAAGAGTATCCACAAACAAATGTAGAAACTATATATCTAGTGCAGCTGCTAGTCTTGGTAGGTGTCATCGTAAGGAAAATAACTCACCTCTGTCTGGCCCGTGACATAAACTATAGATAGTCTGGTTCAAAAACTTGGAGAGGATACACAGCTAGACAGCAAATATGCCAAGTTGGTCACATTCCGCAACTCTGACATACGAGTTGTACACCATTTAAACATGTTTTTGTTTGCATCATCAATTTAAAATCCAATTATACTTCTAAAGTTCTATGATTAGACTTATTTATATTGATTTTTTATATCTATTACAATCTTTAATACGCTTAAACACATTTTTTATATAAAATTCACAGGTGGAGTACGACATTAACTCACATATACTTATAGTTCTACATCCTTGAAGTAAGAATCATTATAAATCAAAATCATATTTGATCTTCTATTTTATGTTTGTTTTTTCTTAAAATATAGTCAAAAAAATTTATAGAATGATTCAAACATATTACAACCATAGATTCAAGCATCTTAATTTGTGACATTTTGATTGATTATAGTCTAAGCATGGTTGCCTTTATTTTGGTGTTCTTTAATATCTCGATAAAAAGTTCTAGAGCATATGAGTGTAACAAAATACCAATGTGTATCTATACTGTATGATTGTCCAGGTTAGGCTTAAATAATCGACAATTTTAGAGTGCATGAGTTATTGACACGTCGATTATGCTCTCCTATATCCTTAGTTTAAACTTAGTATGTAACCTTGTATGTTTTGTCTCAAAAAAATAAGTTCTAGAGCTATAGCCTCTATTCTTGAGAACTTAACAAGAAGCTAAGTGGAAAAAATGCGCTAGAAATGTAAAACGACTTATATTCGGATCGGTTTTCCAAGAAATCCTTCCTAACAAGAAATGAGCTTCGCGGAGTTAATCAGCAAGAAATTGGCCTGAGAAAAACTCATTGCCACGGTGACACAACTGCTAAAAGAGCTTTTTAAATTACGGGCCCTCAAACTTGACTCCCGGCCGACACACAACACAATATGTCAAAATACATTCTTATCATTTTTACTTACAGGTAGAACACAATAAAAACACTTCATGCCATAAGATTGGATATTCTGAAATTTTCTCTCGTTTCTTTTAAAATAGGGTCAAAATGGTTGTCGAAACTATGCATAGCTAGGGAATTACTGTTTCAACATTCTTCGCGACTACTGCATAGAACCCTACTTTGTGTACATAAAATGGTTTTTTTTTACAATTTGTTGGATCAAACTAGAGCACACCTGTAGTTCAAATTTGAATTTTTTCTAGATATTATTTGAAACTCATATAAATCGGCAGAATCAGCTGTAAAGCTTTAAAATTCATAAAACTAGGGAATTGTCTATCAAAATATGGTCAAATTTATTTGAAATTTAAAGTGGTGCCATTTTGCACTATATTGTGTGTACTTGCTTCACAAACTTTTGGCAATATGAAAATTAAAAATGATTTATTTGTAAAAATAGTTGGAAACTATTTTGGATAGTATTGTTTGGCATGTCAATATACACCTTTGTTCACAATATGTTTCCACTATAATGAATTATGCGATGGATATGTCCATGAACATGCACTAGAAGATATTGTCACTTGGATTAAACCCACATAAAAAACACTAATATATTACTACATATAAACACCACTACACTACCCGGCTCCTCCTTGCTTTGCCCAAACAGTGTCGAGGCAGACTATCTCAGCCGTTGAATCACCACCGCCCTTTTCACCACGTCCGTTGGATCGTAATTTTTTCCAATTTCGACTCGCTGCCGGACACAATAGGTCTATGACTTGTGGGCCAGCAGGCAGGCCGGACCCAGATGCAGCCAAAGCAGCTGCGTAGCTCTCCCTTTTCCGCGTTTTACTGTGCCGGTAGACAGCGACGGCCTCCTCGGTGAAAACCCTACCCCAATCCCCTCCCGTCCTCCAGCCACCCTCGCCCAATCCCCGCCTCCTCCCGTGCCTCCACCCTCTCGTCCAATCCCCGCCTTCCGCCGCCACTGCGGCTACCCTGCCTCCTCGCCCTTGCCCCGGGAGGTGCGCTGGCCGCTGTGAATGAGAGGGGCGCTAGCAGGAGGTGGGCGCAGGAGAAAGGAGGAAGAGGAGGCCCGCGGCCCAGACGGCGGCGATTGCGGGAGCTCGGCTCGTCGGCGGATCTGCTGCTGCTGCTCCTCATCCCCTCCAGCTCCTGGCTGACGGGCTCCCTATGCGGCGGAGACGGGGGCGTGGGAGGCGCCACTTCTCTTCCTCCCCTGTGCTCCCATCCTCCTCTTCCCTGTGCGCCCCTCCTCCTGTGCCCAGCGCCGCCGCCGGCGGCCTCCCGTCCGCCCCGCTCCTCGTGCTGTTCGGCCGCGGCGTCGCGCTCGGCGGCTCTGCAAGCAGGGCCGGGAGGAGCGCACGGCCGCTGTCTCGTGCCTCGCATCCGGTGGAGCGTCGCCCCCGCTGCGTAGAGGTCCGGGAGGCCGCGCCGTCGAGCCCGCCGGAACGCCGGCAGCCGGCGACGAATGGTTGGTTCAGGTTTGCTTTTCCCTCCTCTCTGTGTCTCTTCCTCTCCATCTATCTCTCTCATCTCTCACTCTTGTTTCTCCCCTTGATTTCGTGGAAGAGGACAACGGCTGCAGAGAAGGGAGGAGGAGGGTGTCCGCTGAGGGGGCTGTCGGCCATGGTTTGGTGCTGCTCGCACACGACAGCCATGGCCCCCGTCTCCATGCCGCTTCAGGCCGTGGTCAAAAGGCTGGCATTGCATCTCCACTGAGGCCGGTGGTGGGAAGCAGCGAGGCCAGCCTGCGGCGTCTCCGTTCTCTCCTCTACTCTGTCCTAGCCAGCTCCGGCCTCCGTGGCGACACTCTTCCTCGTCCTCATCGCCGGCGGGCTCCCTCTCGTGCTGCTCCACGTGTCTGCGTGCGGGCATCTCCCACGCGGCGGTGGGCGGCGAACGGACCAGGTAAGTTCATCCCTTCCCTTGTTTCTTTCTCTTGCTGTGCACTGGCTGCACAGCAGTGCAGACGCGATGGCGTGCTGGCGGCTGCGTCTGGGCAAGTGGTGCCGGCAGGTCCGGGCGTGAAGGTGCCGGCATCTGGGCTTGCTGCGCCGGGCTGCAACTCGTTCATGGTGTTAGAACATGCTTGGTTTAGCAAGTTATCCGGATTGTTAAGTTATTTTTTTCTTGGTAGCACACAATGTCTAGGCCGAGCTCGTAGGTCGGGGGATTTTCCAAATGAGCAACAAAGGGATGGTGTGGATTAACTCCTCGTCTCTCCCTTTTCTCGAGTGACAGATTCCTCAATCTGAACCTCAGATGGTGGCATGGGCGCTTCCTCAATCTGGACCGGTGACCAGATGGAGCTTGATGTGGATTAGCATTTTAAGGTAAAAGAATCATCCATCCGACCCACATTCTTTTATTTGCAGAAAATAGATTATTTGCAGCAAATAGATAACTCGATTTCTTGATATTTTGCTCATCTTGGGAGCACTTGACTGCATATTCGTATGTAGCTCCTTATTTCTCTCCGCCCTATGCTGGTTTTGCTATATTGGTGTTCTACAAATGTTATTTTCATGGTACCAGTCTGGCAGTGTGTTTCTTTTTATAGGTATAAGCAGAGAGGAGCAGGGTTTCTCGCAGAACAACATCATCGTGTGTTGGTGTTCGCTGTCGGTTGCCGTTGTCGTGGATCTGCTGGGTGGGTCAGAGTTCAAGGTGAACTTCCAGTGTGCTTTTATTTTCCATTTATTGGCAGATTGTTGTGTTGTTATGTCGACTTCATGTGTCTATTCGGTCTTCTTAGGTCCAATTTTTCTTTGTTGGGGTCATGGGCTGGGTCAGATTGTGCGTTCATCTTAGGTCTGGTCGTAGTTGCAATTGCTCATAGTTTTAGAATGTGGTTAGTTTTGGGTCTGTCAAGCTTGCTGCTGTTATGTATAATTGAAATTTTATTTCAATTGTTGCTCTCTCAGGTTCTTAATAATAGAAGCATTATTGTTATAGATTTTTGCCTGTATTGATGATGCCACTGTTTTTTCTACCTTTTATTTCTGTGGCCATTGAGAGAGCAATTCGCCTTGCAATCCAAGAAAGATTACCCATCGTTTTTGTGACTAACAAGGTATATTTTCTTGTTTCCATTTCCATCTAATTTTATCGATGAGTAGGTAAACATTGAGAGAGCAATTCGTCTTGCAATCCAAGAAAGATTACCCATCGTTTTTGTGACTAATAAGGTATATTTTCTTGTTTCCATTTCCATCTAATTTTATTCAGTTCCAAACTGAAGATTACTTTTCCGCTCAAGTTTGTTTTCTGTTCTATTCTACATTACCAGATCAAGTTTAGTTGTGTGCTTGCGGTGAGCTGACTGCGACGGAAAGCATAATGTAGGATTCTATCTTCACTTGTGTGTTGGAGACAGCGATCGAGCCGAAATGAATCTCTGTTAGGTGCTCTCTCTATTAACATTTTGACTGTCTCTGTGATTTAATTCATAATATATATTTTACTTAGGTACCATGATTGCAGGATGCCATTTTTGTCCTCACACATTTCTGGGATGTTATGGGTATCCGCTCGGTCAGAGCTTCTTCGGCAGGCGGCAAAATCAGCGAGGGAGGGACCTTCGCCATCACGGCAGCAAACCAAAGCTGCACCATGGTCTTCTTCCACGGTGGGTTCTACTTTTGCTGCAAGACTTATCTATAATGAAATGTATTCATGCTCTGTTTCTATTCCCCCTAATCCAGACACAAGGAATAATATGTAGTTTGTTCATTTCTTTACCAAGACTACATCTTGCATCATTTACAGGTAGTTCAAGATGATGCGAAGATGCTTGGCGATGAGTGTCCTTTTGAAATTGATGTTGAAGAAGTCATCGTGCCTCTACTCGACTTTGTGTATTCTCCAGTTCCAGAGTGGTGACAGCAACGTCAGGTCATATCTCTGTACTGGTCGCTCGCCTGAGCGTTGGCTTGTGCTTCTTTGCGCTGAACCAAGGACTGCCCTGGACATCACGTTTTCTCCATCTTAGGATTTATTGGTATATTATCAATGTGTAAGTGAAGAATTTCCTCAAAATTTTGGTTGTTCCTATAGATACTTTAGTGGTTTAGGGCTAGCTTCTTAGAAGGAACATAATAATATGGTGATATTATTTCTGACAGAGTATTAGATTAAAATTAGACCTCCTTGTGTTTGGTGTTCCTGTGGGTAAATAAATTTATGGTTGTCCTTGTAAGCTATATGAGGACATAGTACGTCGTATAGCAACCAGACATTCATCATGGCCAATTTCTGCTGCAGGGGCGGCTGAGGATGCAATATCCAATTTTGTAGATGGATAAGGTTTGCTCTTTTCTCATGTGCTTCTACTAATTATTCCACACTTAAATGTGATCGGCATGTTTCGTCAAGTTATTGATGGCGTATATCAAGGTTCTTGGCTGAATGATATTTCAACGGTGTTAGTTGTTTAAGAACGACAGATAATTATCTAGATATCATAAAAGCTAAAATAAAGGTATACAACAGAGAGATGTTTTACTTGGCCTTTGGTTAAGATCCTTCGCTTTGATGCATAATTGGTATTTTCCTCTCTGCTAAAACTATTTCTGAAAGGACAAATCTAGAATAAACATGTTAGGATGTTGCAATGTGTCAGCACATTTGTACAATGTTCATTTGATTTTTGTTAGCTAAGTTTGCCCACACACGACTTCTGATGGTTTAATTTGTACAATGTTCATTCGGTTTCAGTTAGGTTTCATTTTGTCAATTGTCCTATGCTACGTCCTAATCTTCTGCCTATCATTTCTCTGAAACTCTAGGTGTGTGCTATATAATGTTTACTAACAAAATCATTCTAGGTGTAAAATACCAAAATCAGAGCATTGTTGTTGTGTGAATTTTTTATATTTCTATTTGGAGCCACTTCACTTAACAATATTCTTCTTGATGGCCGCTCCCATTTCACATGTGGATTGATCAAATGCAAGCTGCAGTGAAACAAAAGAAGAATGTTGTAGTGCATTTCAGCAAAGGGTTTTTGCTACTCAAATGATTGCTTCTTATTTTTGATATTTCTGTACTGTTTCCTTTCATCTGCAAACCTGAAATATTTTCTAATATGCCCTGGTGTTATTTCTAATATTTCCTTTCATTTGAGTATGAAAATTGCCATTACAATTCAGTAATGTACCTCAAGCTATGTGTCACCTCTCTTGTGTGACCTTTGTAGCTAAGTAATTAGTGACCTGTTTTTACTGAATTATGAATATGTAGTGTTTGTTCCATGTGAGAGAAATAGGATGCTGATATCATCTTTCAATAACATTTCTAGATAAATCATGTTAGTTTTACCTATGATAGGCTTATAGTGGTGGTGCTATTTTGATATGGGAACCAAAAATCGGTTGAGCAGAAGTTGTGCACGTTGCAGTGCCTTAATGCCTCCATTTCAGTTTAAACAGGTCATCATGTATTTCTATGCACAGGTCTCCTGGAGGTAAAACTAGCTTTCCAAGGAGCGCGCTGGGTGGAGGGGCTTGGGGCGGCAGAATGGAGGTTGCTGCTCTGATTCTTCTAGGAGAAAAGTAAAACATGTTGATCTTTTGGAGAGGTAATGAGTTTCTTAACTGAACATGTTACACTGTCGTGGTGACATTCAGATTAAAATCTTGCATGAATTGTTGCTTGATGAGTAAACCCATCATTGTTTGTTGAGGAACACTTTTTTTGTATCTGAGACTTGAATTATAACAAACTCATGTATTTATTACCTTATTAAAATGACACAGTTGGTGTGCTAGATCAATTGATTTTAGCCTGTCATGGTTTCCTCTTTACTGATCGAAAATTTGTAAAAGACATCACTGAGGCGAAGTTTCCTCTTCTTTTGTTCAGTTCTTTCTTCCACTCGCTTGTTGTACGTTTTTATTTTATTGTGTTGTGATCCTTATGTTTCATCTTCTGTACACCAGAGTAGAAGGGAATGTGTTGCTGTACATTAATGAAGTTTAGCAATATTTGTTCTTGTGGAGTTGCTGCGTTGAGTTCGTATCCAACTTTGACCATAAAACAAATTGATCAGGGACGGCCTAGGAGCTTGTCAAGTTTCCATCTATAAAAGCTAGGTAGTCAATATGGTTCAGATGCATTATCCTGTGAATTTGATTTCCTTTTTGGCTGTCAGAACCACACATGTCATAAATTTCTTTATCATGTAGCTAGGTAGTTGTCTGATGGCTGAAGTAATTTTCACAAGGAATGTCTTATGTCGTATTTATTTCAGTGGTACAAAGTGTGAGAAATCGATGATGGGCATGTCGAACATTATCTTATGAAGAAAACAAAGCAGGTGCTTTTCTTTGCTCACTAAGTAGCTCTTGGTTGTCATGTTTTCCTTGCTTCTCATATTAATTACCACAAAATAAGTTTCAGTTTCTCTCGTATATGTAGGTGTTCTATAATTTATGTTTCAAAGAGCCCCTACCCTGAGCCTGGTGCTCGCAAGGAGGAGACGAGATTTAAGGTCATTTTATCACATGGGTTTGCTGGCTCATGCCGTGACACCACATGCGCCTCGTCGGCGAGTCCATGATTCTCAAGTGTTATGTTCTGCAGTAACATAGCAGAATGGTTTCAGTTTTAGTTATCTCTAGATGTTTAGGTTTATGAAGCAAATGATTCTTCCAGTTGCTGGCTTGGGTAATTTCGGAATTATTCTCTGGAAACAACATAGATTTCTGGATGTTCTGATACTTCTTTATTTCCAAGGTACGATGCCTTGTTACGATTTGCTTATCTGAGACTGACATATTTTTGTGTGTGTTTTGGTGTTCAGATCTTACTGAAGTCTCTGCTCGAGAAGCTCGTGATTTTCAAGCCCAACAGAGGTCAGTATGGGTTCCAAGGAATGTTATTTAACCTGTCAGTAGCTACACCCAAATTATCAGCTCATTTCTTGTGTCTGCGAGTGTACATTATTATGGTCTTTCATCGACAGTCTGAACTTTGGAACTTTCTAAAGTTCTATTAAAGATGCAACACAATTTAGTTAGATCGTTCGTGGCCTTGATGAAGACAATGATAGAGGTGGTCAGTAGTCTGATTGCCCGAGTCGCTGGATGTACGATATGAATGCTCGATAAGTTTTCCTGCATGATGGATGAATTGATTGGTGCTTTAGCTAAGGCCTCATGTTTAGTTCAAGCTTATTGTACAACCTGTATTTTTCTGGGCACTGGTCAACCGTCGTAGATCTCTAATTTCTTGCTGTCGTAGATCCAAGTGCAGCCATGGCTAATTGGCCACCATGTGTTTGTGTTTAGCGGTTTGGTCATGTTTGGGCTAAGGAGGCTGAAGGTTGAACCAAGCATTAATTTGCTGTGGAGGTGATATAGAGCATGGTTTTCTAACCATTTTTAAATCCATCTAAGCTTTATGGTGGTGCTCTGCTACAGTCGAGTCGTGCAGGCGTTGCGTGCCTTAATGCCTCCATTTTTTATTTTGTACAGGTCATGATGAAATTCGTCTGCACGGGTCTTCTGGAGATAAAATTACCTTTCCAATAAGTAATGATTTACCATTTACATTTGTGGACTTCCTTTTTTATATAAACTTCATTTGGAGAGAAACATAAAGTGGTTAGAGAACATGCTTAGTTTCTTATAAGTTGACCATCATGATCCGCATTTACCAATAAGAAAAAAGTTAGTATGTTGGCTTATCGGTAAAGCTTTGATGATATCGACATTAAGAAAAATGTTACATGCTTAGTTGTCACTCCCTTTTCATCAGGGTCTAATGGAGTTGTATTGTTGTTCTTGTTGAGAGTTCTCGAATGATCAAATGAATTTTATCTGTTTTTGTGATAAATGGTTAAAAGCTTGAACTTGATGCTTCGTTGGTCCTTCCTGATGTGTTGCAATTCCCATGCAAGCACAAAGTTCCATTTAGAAGACTAATCTTAAAACAGTCCAAATTCCCTTGTGATATTGTACCAGCTTTTCGTATATCTAGCCTCCTACCAGTTCAGAATGTTTTTTGAGTATCCTTATGCACATGCTTGGTTCGATGTCAACTGACGTGCGTTGCTCATGTAGGAAATTTAGTAAGTTTACTGGCCCCAACTACCATATTCTGTATCGGCTGAAGTAAAGTAAGGAGAGGTATATCTGCGTAGCAAATACATTTTTTTTCTCTTTGAAGCATGATAATTGGAGTTTACCATTATATCTCATGTATTGGTTGATACACGCAGGTTTCAATCTCAGCTCCGTCCAGCATTTTACATCAAAATCCTGAAAGGCATGTTGGGGTATACTGGAGAGGAGGTGCTCTTTGAAGACAATCACTCCTCCAGGTACCCTTTTTGTCCAAATGTTTCTTCTGTTTTTTGCTTGAGAGCCTGTTCACTAATTTTTTCTTTGTTGCTAGGTTATCATCTGAAGCTGCCTTTTATCACCCAGTTTGAGCCAATACAGGTTACACTCCAAACATATCCGGCAAGTGAATGACCCTCTTTTCCCTATTATGAAGCTATGTCCAATTAAACTCAAACACACCTGCAAGGCACGCACAATGAAGACAATCAGTTACTGCTGTAGTTGTTTAACCATTCTGCCAAGTATATGTATCCTTTGTTTCTCAAAGATATTATTGATTTTGAACTTAAATTCGCTAGATATATTGAGAATATTTAGAAATCTCCGAGTTCAGCAGCAAATTTACACTTTTCACCTGATATTTCCATTCTTACATTCAGCTGTGCAATATAGGATCCTTATATCTGTATATCATTGGCTCAGTTTTGCTGCCGAAATTTCAGATCGATGGTATTAGTTCTTGTTTTTAAGGTTAATCCAGTGGTATGGTCGTAGATCCGTTCGCCGCGATTCAGATTTCTGTGTGTGGCCGCTGATGGCGTTCTGCCCCAGCGTCACCTTTCACCATCGTCATCTATGGTTCAGTAAGGCACATGATCCACCTTCTCCACGATATGTTCTTATCAGGTGAGGATATGTCCTCGTTCAGTAAGATGGCATTTGCCTTCTGCAGTTTTTAGCTTTGCACATATTTAAGTTCTCCATAGAAGTGTGTTTTTTCATCGAGAAGGTTCAATCAGTGTGTAGTTTAGCTTGCACCTTAAGCTTGCTCCTGTTCTCATTCATCAGGCAGTGAGTTACGTGCAGTTGCATATATACAGAAAGTACTTATTGTCAGTATGGTCAATACTATTGTGCAGCTTGATAGCTTCATTTTCAAATTCGATATTTTCTGATGTTTCTGGGGATTAATGCATTTATCATCGAAAATGGGGAAGCTGCTGGTCCTTTCCCAATGCTGAGACGCATTATGCATTGACATGATTACATCAGAATTTTATGTTACTTTTGTTTGTGTATATTACATTCTTTCTGTAATATGACCGCAAACTTTTTATCGTTCGTGTTGTCACTTTTACATAGATAACATTAACATGGCATGGAATAGCTGGTGCCAGGCGGTTCTAGCAAGGAGGACATGCTGAGGAAGACGCAGCTGCAAGTGCAGCTGGAGTCGCCGTCAAGGTAAATTGTGTATATTTTCATTTAGATTTGGTTATCATTAGCACCAGCTGGTGTGCATTGAATATGAGAATATGGTCAAGTACTTCCACTACATACATCATATTGACTATTCATTAGTTCTCAGTGGTCATTGGACCCATCTCATTGCAGCTTTAAAAATTAGTTTGTCATTATCATTTTACGAAATGAATAGGATGGAAGGTAGCGCCAGGAAGGACGTAAACTCGTTGATTATTCTCATGGCCAGATCTCTTTGGTTGGACAGAAACATCAGTGTTTGAAAAAGCGGCCACAATGCCTTCCAAGCTTCATAGAAGGCAGTGAAAAGGTTGTCAAGTCGTGTTGAACACCGATAGGAGTAACATAGGTTTTCTTTTTCGGTGTGGAGTTGGAGCTGGATCGGTTGGGATCTGGCTCTTGTGTCTAAGTTGTACCTATTTTTGTCCTAATATAGAAGGCACACATGTCTTATGCGTGTTCTTGAATAAAAACAAGGCAGATAGAACTGCAACTTGTGGCAAAATTAGTATTTTATGGTCCCATATTACCCTTTGGATCATATTTTTCAGAAATGTTATTAATTTCTTGTCGAGATTACTGCTACGTTGTTTATCCACTTATCTATTTTGTGTTGGAGCTCCTCAAATGCTCAAATTGTGAACAAGCACCAAATTGGTTTGCTATGACATGTGAAGTGAAACTTTGATAGCAACATCGATTTTTGTTGTTGTCCTTGGCTAATTATGCTCACAATATACTTCCACCAATATTGTTGTGCTTTCCTTCATGTTGATATTTTATAGCACATGTTAGGTAGTTAATCGAAATATTAGTATGTGCAACACACCAAATTAGGTTTTATATTTATGCATTCATCAAATTATATCCGTGTTTACAAACATTTTATCAATCATTTTATCACTCAATAATATCCACTTTTGCCTTTGTGTTGTTTCATACTGTTGTTTTATACTCACAATATTGCCATTTTCGTACCCTTTTTCCAATACACATTATGGCGACACTAAATTTAAAAACAAACAACAATATGGGCTAAAGATATAAAAACTTAAGGCAGCATTACAGTTTTGATTTCGGCACCTGCGCCAGTGGCGCAACGGGTCATCTAGTAGTATTAAAAAGATAGAGAAGTTTGGCATTAACCGCAAAGCAAACACGGATTGATACAATTTTGCATGCATCAGTTGCTTCCTGGTAAGTCCATTCTCCAACAGGGCGTGTATGCGAAAGAAATATCCACATCAGAATAGTCATGCGCCATTATTCCTAAGTATCGAATAAGCAAATGTTGTGTCTCTGTGATTATCATGAAAAAGGACAATTTCTTTGTAAGGATGGAATCCCAGGCACCAAAAACGATGAGGTGGAGCATCAGGGCTGCGCTTTTTCGTCCGGTGCACAGTGGTAACAACATTTTCATCATCAGAGTCCCACTCAAAATCATCTTTGGACAATGCATCGTTGTATTCATATACAACTTTATGGTTCACGTCATTTTTCAACAACAATTCTTTCTGCTCAAGCGACTGTGAGATCCATGGTCCATTGTCAATACATTCATCATATGCAACTTTATGGTTGACGTCATTTCTCAGCAACAATTCCTTCTCATCAAGGGACATACTTTTAGAAGGGTATATTCTCCAGGCAGTGTCAAAGTTGACTTTATTATTTAAAACCCAGTCTGTCACACCACTCGATTCGGAAAGAAACCAAATCTGAAATGTGGATAGCCCATCGATCTCAAGTACTTTGATTTTCCTATACGAAGTAGTGATCCTTTGCCTTGTTTTGGCAGCTTACTTATCACTCCATAATTTTATTCTGCAAAGAAGCAAATCAACATCAAAGTCCGACGTCTCATCCCCCGCTACCTCCCCATAGCCTGCACGGTCGTCGGTGTAATCGAGCCTGCTGGTGATTTATCGCGTCGTGGAGCGGCGCGCGAAGAGCTTCGGAGCAGTTCACACATATAGAGTTATCTATGGTTTTCATTGCTGGCTGGTGTCGGGCGATGACCACCGGCGCGCCATGCATCATCATTCACACCAAGAATATGGCTAGATATCCGAAGGGAGAACCCATGCGCCACCATGATTATTAATGTTCTTCGTTATGTATCCGACCGACCTGATCCTCTCCACTTCATCGCCCCTGAAGCGGTTCTTCCGGTCATCTTCCATGTAAAATGTCTGATTGATGCTTTCGTTTGAGATCGTCAAGAGTACGTCCCTCGTTGAGTAAAAACCATGCCAATTAAAGTAACGATGCTCGGAGAAATATATGTGGTTTCCCTCCACACCGACGCGTCCGTTTGTCGGCGCATGCACCACCTTAGAGGAAGTCTGTCCTAGGAACAAGGCATAGTCGCACAAGTTCGTCACCTCGACCCATTTGTGTTTGTAACATGGCGTTAGATCTTTGACATGGATGTCAACGAGCTCGAACACCTTGAAGAAAGGCTCGAGGTTTATTGACCAGTGTGCTTTTCTCGCCATCGCAAGTTTGCCGTGTAAATCAAAGATGTAGTTCACATTATCCTCGGAGCAGATCACACATATAGGGTCATGGATGCTTTTCATGGCTAGCTGGTGCTGGGCAATGACCACCGGCACCCCATCGTCGTTCACGCCAATCTCAAACTTGACGATTTCCCTTGCATTCTCCGTGAGGCCATAGAGCTCGCCGTTGCAGAAGGTGATGTCCACAAACGTCCTACCCTGACATCTTTGAATCGTCCACCCGAAGTTGTTCGGACAGCCAAGTCTGCAGAGCCCGATGCAGTGCCCCACACTATTGTGGTTGACGACGGTAGCGAGGATACAAGCAGGGGAGGTGGGTGGCTCGGAGAAAACAATCTTCAAGATCCAACAGAATCCGTAGATTTTGAGGATCGAGTCGTGGACATGATCACCGCAGACTAGCCTCTCCTGCCTCTGGCCGAGCTTCACCTTGGCGCCGGATGAGATGTTGACGATCTTGAGCGATGCCGGCATGAACGTGGCGACCCAGCCACCGTCGTAGCAGCCAACGAGCTCCCTCTTGCCGGCCGGAAGCGGGACTCGCACGACGGATCCGTCCTCGGGGCAATACAGGTGCCTCATCGTGTCGCTGCTCCAGGGCGAGAGCTGCAGCCACGGCAGTGCTACCGGGGGCGCCGCGCGCGCGGCGGCTCGCCACGACCGGCAGACGGCGATGAAGCACGCGCGGCTGCGCGGGGACCCGAGCATGCGGCAGATGACGGCGAGGAGATCGTCGGGGAACTTGGACGACCAGCAGCGCCGCACGGGCACGGCCGTGGTCGCTGCGTCCAGCCTACACGCGCGATTCGTTTCCGGATCGTTGCCGGCGGCGGCCATCTGCGTTGGTATCGCTAACAATCTATGAATCTACTAGCGTAGAGTTCTAAATTTATTTGCCTGATTGGATGCACGGTCCTACTCGATTACGGCACGGTTACCAGCCCTGCCAAAATTATGTGCATCAACTGATACCATGGATTTTTCATCGGCTAGAAATTCCCTTTTTTTAATTGGTACGCTTAAATTTCAGCAACAAATAGCTTGCGTGCTGAAATGTCAGCATGGAAGAGAGTCAGGATCGCAATTCGAAAGCCCACTGGCTAGGGATATTTGGTTGCCTGTGCTCGATCTTGGTTGGATATAGGCATGATTGAGGCACTAGACAATTCCGATTCCTAGTCGGCAACTGAACACCTCCTGATCGTATACGTGTTCTTGAATGAATCGGGGTCGGACGACGTATACCACTATGGCACTATCATATGTATATGTTGGACATGCGCGGGCCATCGATCGATCAACCCTACTGTCACGTACGTAGATCGACGCTTCCCATGGCGGCCGGTGCCAGGAGCAGAGGCGACGCGCGGGAGGTGGCGCCCGAGAAGCTCCAGGGCCTCGTCGAGGAACGCTTCCTCGCCGGCGACGTGGCCGGCGCTCTCCGGGCGGCGCGGGAGGCCCGGGCGCGCTGCCGGACACCGCTACCTTCCAGCCTCGCCCACGCCCTCGCCGCCTACGAGGTCCACGCTGCCGCTGCATCCGGCTCCACCGGCAGGAACTGGTACGCCGTCCTCGGCGGCTCGGCCTCGGCGCCGGTGGCACGGTCACACGAGAGGACATCAAGCGCCGGTACCGGCGGCTGTGTCTCGTCCTCCACCCCGACAAGAACAGCTCCGCCGCCGCCGATGGCGCCTTCAAGCTGCTCCAGGAGGCCTGGGCAGCGCTCTCGGCCCGCCACCCGCATCCTCCTCCTTCCTCAGAGCAGAGGACCAGTAACCACAGCCGACAACCACCGGCCGCCGCCGCGCCAAAGGAGGCCGAAAAGCGCCACGCCGATCAGCAGGCTGCCTCCGACAAGTCTTACTCTTACGACCGGAAGCCTCAGTGGAAGGCGCCGGCGAGCGTCTACTGCGGCCGATGCGACCGCAAGTACCACGCCCCTGACGAGAACGAGGTGGAGTACTGCGTTCAGTGCCACGAGCGGCTGAGGAACCCAAGGCGGCCTGCTCCCGCCGGCGCCGAGACGCCGCGGCGGGGAGGATACCGCAGCTTCTTGTGCCCGGGGACGTGCCCAGCTCCGCTGTGCCGCGGGCAGTTCGTGCCGTGCATGGTGGCCGTCGAGAAGTGGAAACTCCGGTGCACGTTGTGCCGCCACGAGTCGGGAAGGTCCACCAATTAGTCGGGAGGATCTATTTGATCTTTATACAAGTGTTGGCTCATCTCGTTTTACAAGCGGGTGATTTATGTCTCATGCTTAGCTTGTACTCCGAAATTAATTTTCTTTTGGGACATTAATTTTCTATTTTCTTTTGGGACATTAATATATTTTCTAGCAATGTATAAGAACAACTTGTAGTCCATTGAGGCCGACTGTAAACTACTATGCATCCTCTCGATGCTACTAGCAATAAAATGCACTTTACCGAATAAATTTGTAATCCACTCGTTGTCTCCTTAGGGCATGTACAATGGTTGGTAAAATTGTTTTTTAGAGCGTTCACCGGGGAGAGCACAAAAGGCTCCCACCTGAATTTTTCATTTATTTCCCGGGGGAAGTAGGGTGAAACCCCTTATTGTGTGGCGGACAGAAAAATACATCGAGGTGGGGAGGGAGACAGCGCCGCAGTGGGGGCGAGCTCAAAGTACACGCGCTCAAGGAGCGAGGTAGGACATCCAGAGGTCGACATCGGAGCGGCGATCCAGGGGGAGACGGGCGCGCCAGAGAACTGCATCATCGCGGCAGTTTTTCCGGGCGAGAGCGAGGGAGGGGGCAGTTTTGTCGAAGACGACCCTGTTCCTGTGCTTCCAAATATGCCAGAGGCAAAGGAGGCGCAGTGTGGCCGCCGTGTGGGTGGGAGCAGATGCCGGGAGCGGGCAGTGGGCGGCGAGAGACACACTGCTCGTGTTGTTGGGAGGCGAGCCCATGGCCGCCCAGAATCGTCGGGCGAACGGGCAGTCGAAGAACAGGTGGTCCGCAGTCTCGAGCGGGGCGGCGCAGATGGGGCAGCCACTCTCAGCCGCAGTGAGGATCCCTTTGCGGAGAAGGTTGGCACGGCACTGGACGCGGCTCTGGACAAGCAGCCAAGCGAAGAAGCGGACTCGGGAGGGGGCGTGGTTGCGCCAGACGAACTCGAACCAGCTGGGTTCTCTCCGCCGAATGTGCACAGCTTGTAGAGGGAGGAGGTGCGCAGCTTCCCGTCGGGGCCGCCACAGAGGGGCAGAGTCCGGCGATCAGCGGTAGCCGAGAGCTGAATGCCGGCCACCACGGAGGCCAGCGCACGCCGCTGAGACTCGGCCTTGGCGGAAAGGCGAGGCACCAGGATGATGTCGAGGCCGTCCTCAACGACGGCACGGACGGAGGCATGCTGCTTGGTGCAATGAGAGAAGAGCTCTGGCATGGCTTGCACGAGGGGCCCGGAAGGCAGCCACGAGTCCAGCCAGAACGCCGTACGCCACCCATCCCCGAGCTGAACGCGCGAGATGCAGCGGTACAGGGGAGGAGGGTAACCAGCCCGTTCCAGTGCGACCCACAGAGGGTCGAATTCTGCTTCACCTCGTCAAGTGGCTCGCCGGCCATGGTCGCCCAGACCCAGCGCGGCCAGGACTCTTCCGTGGCCGTATGAAGGCGGTGGAGGAGTTTAACCTGGAGGCACTTGTTCTGGTCCACCAGCGAGCGCACTCCCAGCCCGCCTTCAGCCTTGGACCGGCAGACAAAATCCCAGGCCACAAGACATTGGGCGCCGGTGACGCGGTCGACCGCCGCCCAGAGGAAAGCGCGGCGAAGTCTGTCAAGAGCGGCGATCACCCCCGGGGGCAGCGTCAGAGCGCCCATGGCGTACGCTGGCAGAGCGTCCAGCACGGCATTCAGGAGCACGAGGCGGCCACCAGCCGACAGCAGTAGCGCACGCCACCCAGACAGGTACTTGTCCACCTTGGCGATGAGGGGAGCAAAGGCCGAGAGCCTAAGCTTCTCGGCGGAAAGTGGCAACCCAAGGTACGTCTGGGGGAAGCCTTCGACCTTGCATTGCAGAACCCCGGTGATGTCGGCGAGGACGGAGGCATCGACGTGCATGGGCACAAGGGTGCTTTTGCCGTAGTTGATGCAGAGTCCCGTGGCGCGCTCGAAACGGTGGAGGAGTAGCCGCAGCCGCCGTGCTGATACGCCGTCAGCACGGAGGATGATGAGGGTGTCGTCGGCGTACTGCAGGACGGGGCAGGGGGCATCGTCGACGAGCGGGTGCAGGAGGACGTCATCGGTGGAGATGAGGCGCTGGAGCACGTCCGCGACGATGAGGAAGAGGTAGGGCGACAGGGGATCCCCCTGTCGCAGCCCGCGCAAGCAGCGGATCCACTTCCCCGGGAGGCCGTTGAGGAGGATGGCAGAGCGCGACGACGCGAAGATGGAGTCCATCCAGTCGCACCAGAGCATCGGGAAGCCACGGGCGAGCATGACCTCCCGCAGGCTGGCCCAGCTGACCGAGTCGAACGCTTTGGCGAAGTCGAGCTTGAGGACGACGCAGGGGGCACGCCGCCGGAAGCAGGTTTGCACGAGCTCGGTGGCGTAGACGAAGTTCTCGGAGATGCTTCGCCCGGCTAGGAAGCCGGTCTGATCCACCGCGACGATCTTGCCAATCTGCTGCTGGAGGCGGCTCGTTAAGGCTTTGCAGATGGCCTTCATCGAGCAGTTCTGCAAGGAGATCGGACGGTACGACGACGGTGGCAGGACTCCCATCTTCTTGGGCAGAAGCACAATGTGGGCGCGGTTGATACGCTCGAGGTCCACCGCGCGGGAGTGGAATTGTCCAAACAGCCTGGACATGGCTGGTGCGACGGAGGCCCATGCAGCGCGGTAGAAGCTGGGCCCAAGCCCATCCGGCCCAGGAGCGCTGGAGCGGTCCATTCCATCGATGGCAGCCTTGATCTCTTGGGCCGAGAAGGGCCCAGTGAGCTTCGCAGCATCCACTTTTGGCAGCCCGGCGTAGAGGTCGTGGAGGCTGAAGTCGCAGGTGACGGGCGGGGCACGGCCAAGCAGGTCGAGGTAGAAGCCGTGCAGCGCCGCCGCCTTGGCCTCGTGACCGACGATAATGGCACCGTCGAGGTCGAGAGCGCGGATGCAGTTCCGGCGCATCCGCTGAGAGGCACGCGCATGGAAGAAGCGCGTGTTTTCGTCGCCCTCAACGATCGCGCGGAACTTGCCACGTTGCTTCCACCGTGCTGCGCGTTCCAGGATCAGGGCCTCCAACTTTTCCCTGCAGAGCACACGGAGCGCGAGCTCGGCGCCAGAGAGAACACGAGCTTCTTCGAAAAGATCAAGCAGGTCGATGATAAATTTACAATTGTTTTCAAGTAGGGGGTTAAAGCGGTGGGAGCGTTTCCAAACCTTGGCGGCCGAGCGGAAGGATTTCAGACGGGCAGCAAGGTCCCCGGCGGCATCAACGAGCTGCAAGGGAGTGGACCAGGCGGGCAGAGTGGTGGGGAGGAAGGCGGGGTTTAGAAGCCAGGCATTTTCGAACCGAAAGCAGGCGGTGCGAGGGATGGTGGTGGAAGCGGTGACAAGGAGGGGGAAGTGGTCGGAGGTGGGACGGGAGAGTGATGTTAGCGAGGTGTTAGGGAGAGCGGAGTTCCAAGCCTGATTAAACAGCGCGCGATCGAGCCGGGCAAGCACGGGAGAATCACGTTTGTTTGACCAGGTGTAGAGGCGATCGAGAAGGGGGAGCTCGAAGAGGGCGAGGTTGCGGATGGAGTCGTTGAACGCGGCGGCCAAAAGGTTGGTAAAATTGTCTTCTCTTATTTTTACCATGTCAGTTTAGAGAAGAAAAAACATGCTATTACATGGATTTTAATGTCATCTCCAATAATTACTTTGTAGATTCAAAATCCTGAAATGATAATTATTTAATTAGAAAGCGCGTGACCAAGAGAACACAACTTGTACAATAGGCAAAGAACTTATCATTTTAATAAGAGATCGTGTCTTAGGTAAGAGAAGACATACATGCCTTTTCATTTCTCTCTTTTCTGACTAAGCAACTATCATAAATGGCAGGGTAAATATATCACCATTGTACATGCCCTTATGCAACATAATTTCTTAGGGCTTTGTTCTGCTGCCACCGTAGTTGAAAAATGTATAAAAACACCATTCACAATGGAAGGTGATAAAATATACATACATTCTTATCATTTTTGCTTACAACTAGAACACAGAAAAATGCTCATGCCAAAGGATTGCATATTCTGAAATTTTCTTTGGTTTCTTTCAAAACGTGATCAAAATCGTTGTCAAAACTATGCATAGCTAGAGAATTAATCTTTAAACATTCTTCATGACTACTGCATAGAACCCTACTTTGGATACCATAATTTTTTTTATAAATTTTTTGGATCAAATTAGGGAAATATTGTAGTACAAATTTGAAGTATTTTCTAGATATTATCTGAAACTCATAAGAAGTAGCTGTAAGGCTTTAAAATTCATAAACTTTGGAATTGTCTATCAAATATGGTCTAATTTGTGTAAAATTTTAAGTGGTGTAAATTTGCACCATATCTTTGTACTTGCTTCACAAACTATACTTTTGGCAATTTTGAAAATTAAAAATGATTTATTTGTAAGACGAGTTGGAAACTCTTTTGGACAATATTGTTTGGCATGTCAAGAATCAAGATACACCTTTGCTCAAAATATGTTTCCATTATAATGAACTATGCGATGGATATGTCCATTATCATGATTCACATAGAAGACTGCCCATTTTTCAGGGGAAGAACTTGTTTTCTTTTATTTCTTTTTTAACCTTTTTTTCAGGGGAAGAACTGTGCTCACGAGTTTAAACGAATTGAGAAAATAAAGCTAATGGGCTGGCCAATAAGACAGTAGTGCATTAAGCCCCATGGATAACCTTTGTAGTTGCCGGTTCTACGGGCCCAGTAGGCCAGACTCGAGTTAATTAGGATCACAATCGAAAAGCCTATCGGCCAAAAGAAAAACAAATCGTCCGGAAACCCGTCAGACTTGCAACTCGTATTCGATTCGGAGTCGGCGCCAGTTTATATATGTCCCCGAACACCGCCGTCCAACTCCACCTCCAATCGCCTCTCTAGCGCTCATTGCCCAGAACGCACGCACGCATGGCGGCGAGGGAGACCATGGCCAGCAGGCTGAGCAGGAAGGGTGCCGAGGAGGCCTGCCGGCGCGCGGAGGAGCTCTTTGTCGCCGGCGACGTCGAGGCGGCGCACCGCCACGTGCGGGAGGCCCAGCGGCTGCTCCCCTCGCTCCCCGGCCAGGCGAACTTGCTCGCCGCCTACGCCATCCACGCCGCTGCCGCTGCCAGCCCGGACTTCCCCGACTGGCACGCCGTCCTTGGCGTCAGTGGATGCCAAGTCAGCGAGCTGCTCGACGCCACCATCAGCGAGCAGGCCGACCAGGACGCCATCAAGAAGCTGTTCCGGCGGATGTCGCTCCTCGTCCACCCGGACAAGAATCCCTCCCCGGCCGCCGACGGCGCCTTCAATTTGCTGTGCCAGGCACGCGACGCCCTATTCGCCACTGCAAAAGAACGCTGGCCCACGCCCACCGCTGCCGCCGCCTCATCCTCCGACTCCCGCGAGCACAGAACACAGATCTGTTGCAATTCCTGCGGACGCAGTTTCACTAAGCCGGTCGGCTTCGTGGATGGCAGTAGGTGCCCCTGGTGTGGCCGGCGGCTCACTCTGGTACCGCCGTGGATGAGAAGGAAGAAGTAATAATTTGACCGTCTTAGGATCGATCGATTAGCCTATTGTTGCTTCAATTTTAATTTCCTACGGGATCAAATCGAGTCACTTTTCTCCAGTAAGTTGGCATCTGTCAAATTTGTCTCAAACTCCTTGCTAATAGAAAGCCTATAAGTTTTCGTTTCCAAACTATGTAAAGTTTGGCCGAGATTTAAAATACTACCCCCTCTGTTCCTAAAAAAAAGTGTCTCAAGATGTAGTATTCAGTTGTACGAGATTAGTCCGTTTCCAGCGACATATTTATCGGATCGGAGGGAGTATTAACATTAACATCTGATAAGATACCAAATATTCCATCCTTACGTACAATATATGAAATACTCTCTCCGATTAACAAAAAGTGTCGCAAGTATAACTATGGATTTGTACTAGGCAAGTTCATTTTCCACGACACTTTTTATGAATCGGAGGGAGTATATTTTTTCATGATATCCATATATTATTATGCCCAGCGGCTCGACTATGGAGAAGAGGATACTTTATAGCTTGTTGCCCGAACAGGGTTTACTTCGCGTGCATGTCAAACAGTATGTGTGGTGACAATGAGCTTGGCGATCCGTGGATTACACCAACATGTTCTCGGCAAGTAGGGGCGTCAACATAGTGTAACTTTGTTTTTTATGGTGTTGGACTATCCAACGGGGAGTGCAAAACTCTCGCTTCAAGCCTATCAACACAAGTCTTAGAAAATATAGACTATTTTCTAATAGATTAAATTGGCCTCCTTTTGGGAGGATCCTGGTCACATGGCCTATTCGAACATAAACAAAGAGGAAAGTCAAATATTCACATCGTATCACCATTTTCTATGAAAAGTTAGGGTGTATATACTGTGGGGCCTGCCTGAGGGGGGCGCATCAAATCGTGCGAGAAAGTGTCAGAAAACCTTACCCTTCTGCATAGGGTTTTAATATGGGTATATTAGGGTGGTGTACATTGGAAACTCCAAATACACAACTTTGAAGTGTCTCTTGCTTCACAAACATGACTATTCACCGGAATATTCTAAACATCTCAAACTTTGAACATGGCCTATTTTTGGCTAGTCATGTTCCGATAACATGCATAATCTAACCCTGAAAAGGACAAATCTTCGTTGCACTGCCAGTGTCAGTCGCTAGAGAAAAACCAGACCCCAGCTGCTATCGACGGAGCAAAGACCACCAAACAAATGTAGACACGTTATAGCTAGTGCAACTGCTTGGCTCGGCTGGTTCAACGTAAAGGAAGCAGACTCACCTATGTCTGACTCGTCACATGGACTATAGATAGTTTGGTTCAAACTTGGAGAGCCTCCTCACCTTGACAACAAATTGCCAAGTTGGTCACATTCCACAACTATGACATATCAAAAGTTGTCGCTTATTTCGCGTTGTGAGGCGGCTCCTGATAAAATATCACTAGGTCACGTGTCAATTGTTTTGGTGTACAAATTCCCGCTCAGTTATGATCCAAATGATCTTGCTATTTAAGCTTATAGGAACTATAACACATTTATTTGTTAGTTCACCTGGGTTGTCCACTGTTGCAATTTATATTTAGGCTTATTTGTACTGAATTTTTTAATTTTTCAATTTGTTTACGCTAAAACACTTTTTTTTTTTTTTTTGCACATTTTTTGTTAATCGATGAACATAATCTAGCTAGGTATGTAGAGTTGTAGACACATGGATCCGTACATCTCGATCGGAGAAGAACCAGTAGAAGGAGAATCGGACAACATGAAATATGTTGTTTGTGCGATACCCTAATAAGTCTATCCTTGGAATAATAATCGTGCTAAATCAAAACCATGTTTGATCTTCCATTTTATGTTTGTTCTTTCTTAAATTTAGTCAAGGAATTTAAATAATTATTCATTAAACTTACTATCCCCCTAGATTCAAATATTTTAATTTGTGAATTTTTTTATTACAGTCTAACATGGTCGTCCTTTAATATGTTTATATAGAGCTATAGATCATATGAGCATAACAAACATACCAATGAGTATCCATATGCTAAGATAATTGTCTATGTTAGTCTTAAAGAATCAACGATTATAGAGTGCAGGAGTTATTGACACGTCGTTTATCCTCTCATATGCTCTTACTTTAAAGTAAGTATATAACCTTGTATTTTCCTCTCGAACACAGTAAATTCTAGACCTATAGTCTCTATTTTTTTAAGAACTTAACAAGAATCTAATTAAATGGGGGACAATATGAGAAATATGCACTAGAATTGTAATAAACTTACATTCGTATCAATTTTCTATGACATCCTTCAGAACAAGGTTTGATTCCTAGATCATGGAAATCAGAACTACCTAGAAGCGCTTAATTAGCGTCTTGACGAGAGCCTGGCGTTGGGACGGTAAGCTTTTCAAACCTATTTTTCTTGTTTCAATTATTTTTATTATTTAAGCGCCTAATTAATCGTCCCCGCAATGTGGATGCTCTAAACACTATTCACAATGGAATGTTAATAAAACATAAATCTTAAAATTGTATAAATAGTTTATTAATATGTATGGTGGACTGCATATGAACATGCTTGTATGCATGGTTTATCTTTGTGAAGTGCTCGTGAATTAATGTTGCTAGATATTGCGTAGTTTTGAAATGTTATGCATTTATGTACGTTTTAGTTGCAGAATGGCAGAAGAGTTAGACTTGGTTTCATACATTGTATTGGTGCCTTTCACTTGTATTGGCTCCCCTCCACCTCCGGAACAATCGCCGGTCCCAATCCCGCCATTGCTCTCTCTTCGCTCTACGGTCAAGGTGAGCTTAGGTATAGGGATGGAAGCGGATAGGATACTTTATGTGCCGAATCTGCTTCCGAATCGTTTTAAACGGATCCATATTCAGTTTGAAAAATCCAACATATAAGGATATCTGATTCTAACTGACATCTGGATATACTTACATGATGTGGATGTAAACAACAACTAACCTATATAGTCATTGTACTGACTATGGAGTAACTTTCTTAAAGTACTGTGCTATTAAAGCATGTGGGAATGATGGCTTAGCACTTAAATTTTCATTATTTAATCGATATGGGACTTATTTGGTTTTATTCATCATGTTATATTTATTTATTCTACCGTGTTACCGTAATTTATTATGAGGGTTCCGGTGAACTTGTTTTATCAATTATTATTTTAGTATGGTTTGCCAATATATACTTGCGCGTACCTATTCTATCATTTTATTTCCAACCCAAAACGACTCGATTTTCGTTACAAATCTGCGGTTTGATATATCCACATTCGAAGTCTTAACCTCCATTCTCTGGAGCGAAACAGAGAATGGGAAAAGAGATATATGCACTGTTGGTCACTAAACTTGGCCACGATGAGTATTTTAGCCACTAAACTCGCAGAATGTTGTGCGCACGTCACAAAACTTAGCAAGGATGAGCAAACCGGTCACAATCAAGATTTGTCACGCTGACTGAGAAGTTGACCGCATACTTTGACCTATTTTTTTTGCAAAATAACCCTGTCAAACCACAAAATCACATTAATCGCTTATGTTTGTCTTGCCGACGGGCACGACGACGACTTCCGCCGCCGACGCACTAAATCGAGCTCTCTCCAGCTGCACTGTCACCGCGCGCGTGCTCTGTTGGCCTCTTCAGGAGCTGCTCACTAGCTAGCTTGCGTGGCTGCGGGCAAGGTGACGACCAGCGCTAGCTGCTCACAATGGCCGTGTCCGGTGACCAGACCCTCCGTGAGCTGGACGCGCTCAGCCACACGCTCTACCAGGCGCACAACAACCGCCGCCACGCCATGGACGGGCTCCGCTTCGCCATGGCCATGCGTAAGAAAGAGTCGCGCGACCCCGGTGACCACCGGAGTGGCGGCGCGCGGTGGCGCTCGAAGGCAGCCCGCCACAGAGCATGGGGAGGACAGATTGAGGTCCTGCCGGACCAGAAGCTCACCCTAAGGCCATAGGTGTACTTGTCGAGGGCAAAGGTGAGTCGCGTAGCTGGAAATCAAGCGCGGCGAGCGGCAGAGCTGGAGGTCGGGGTGGGTGGCGCTCGAGCTCGGGGGTGGCCGGCGCGCAGGTAGCAGGTAACTGATCGTGCACGTATCTGATGCGCGACACTGCTGGGGAGCTGAGAGGGCGGCGCTCTAGACCATGCATATGGTCACTGGGCTCGGCTCCGGCGACCGGTTCCACGGTGGCGGGTGACGGTGAATGGTGGCCGAACACTACAAAGTGCAAGGAGGACGATGAAGGGGTCCCTAGGTACCGGAAGCTCATCCTGGTCACGTGTGCGTGCTTGACGAGGGCGGAGGAGGTCGGAGATGGTCGGAGCAAGCTCGACAAGCGACAGCCGGAGCGGAAGAAGATCGACCTGATTGGAGCGATTCGCGACATCCCGGATCTCAATACTCGGCGAGTAGAGAGAGGAGGTCGAGGCGGAGCTGGGCGTGCGTTCAGTTCATCTTGGGGCAGCCGTAGACGGCGGCGCGATGGCGTGGCTGGGGCAGCGCTAGGGTTTGTTCGTTGGGAGAGAGCAAGATTCGCAGCACTACCGGACCGCTCGAGCACGTCGACCTCGCCCAACGGCCATGTGCACGCTCCACGCGTCCCCGTTTCCCTCTCTGTCCAAATCGGTCGCGAAGGAGCACGACTGCCGGGATTTAGGCACCGCAGCCAAAGGTTGAAGATAGCCTGATGGGTGGGTCCCACTTGTAAGGGAGACAAACATAAAAAAGAAAGATATTAATTTGATTTTGTGATTCCACAGGGGTGTTTTTGCAAAAACAATAGGCCGCAGTCTCTGGTCACCTGCTCAGTCAGTGTGACATGTCACGATTGTGACCGGTTTGCTCATCCTTACCAAGTTTTGTGACATGCACACAACATTCTGCGAGTTCAGTGACTAAAGTACTCATCGTGGCCAAATTCAGTGACCAATGGTGCATATATCTCATGGGAAAATCTGATCCAGTATGTTTACATCCATCCATATAAGTGGAGGCGAACCTGATCACACCTTGTCGAACTGCCCATCAAGGTCTTGCATGGCTGCATGCATGCTCCACCTCACAATCCTCCTGTGAGGCATGTAGTCATGCATGTCAGGCTATGACCAATACTTGTGCCTGCCAGTCTGCTCCTCTAGGCTCTATGTAGTAGAAGTGTATTATTTTTCGTAGTGAAAACGTTCATGCTCTACCTCTGTTGCAGTAAAGCGGCAATTCTTGCATCGATCACATATGACATATGCAGTATTAGCACAGATGCAGACATCAGTAACCAGTCTCTGCATACCTAGCTAGTTATTAATTACATCCTATATCTATTATTTGTCCAAACTACATTGAAGTGCCAACTTCCGCAAAAAAAAACATTGAAGTGCCAAAACATGTGTTACTTAACATAGCAAAAGCAGATATTATACACACAGATCAACATTACTTAGCACACAAATACAGTATGAAAGGAAACATATTGAGCATGCAGTGTAAACTTTTTTTCTTCCAATTTTCAGTATTGCTACTCAACCATATGCAAAGTTTTCATTATTGGGGATACATTGAAATCTCTGTCAGCAACTTGGGAGCAAACTCTAGCTCGATGATCTAATTAACGAACTTTCATAGGCCGCTTGTCATAAGAGCCACTCCGAGTCCCATCCTTGGATCTCTCCAATGTCCATTCTGCAATCAAAAGACCCACGTCAGACAAAAATGTGCACCAAAATTTATTTTGTGTGCTACAATAATTAGACAACATTAATATCTTCACTAGCTAACTTACAGTGGAAGGGAGACGTCTTCGCTGTAGTATTCGTCACTGAGAGCACCCACTGCGTTAGAACCGTCCGCCCTCTGCTGCGTGGCCACGGCGCCACCGCCTCCCTCGACGCTCTCGAGGAGCTTGCTCCACCACGCCGACGAGGCCAGGTTCACGGTGTCGCTCCACTCGATGTCGTGCCGCTCCCCTGCCGAGCAGATCGCCGCCATCTCCTCGTCGTCCAGCACCCGGTGCAGAGAAGTGTTCTCTGCGGCGGCGGCCGTGGACGACACATCGTGGTTTGGCAGCGTCATCGCCGGTGGTGGAGACGAGTAGACCGAATAGGAGGAAGCAGGCGATGTCTGGAGCAACGGAGGAGGATCAAAGGAGCAAGTAGGGGCGTTCTTGTCATCTTCACCAGCAACAAGACCACCGAAGCCATGGAAGCTCAGGTTGAGACCTAGTGGCTGAGCCGGCAGGGGCATCAAATAGTGATCCAAAGCATCAACCATGGGTGCAGCTGCTACTGGTGTGTGGTGAGGGAGTAGTGGAGAGGAATAATATGAGCAACTACTGCTGGTAGCTGTGAACTGCGCTGATGGGGAGGTGTTGTGCAAGTAATCAGAGTAGGAGAGAGCATATGAGCTCATGGGTGCACTCCAGGCCACCCTAATTTGGTCTTGCACTACCTGAACGTCTTGCTGATCTTGCAATTGTTGCATAAGCTGCTGCTCGCCCTCTTTGGCTTTTCTCATGGAGGCCCTATGGATCTTCAGAGCTGTGACGATCTCTCTCCTGGCAAATTTTTTTAAGCGAAGGGAGCTTGGGAGCCAAAAGCAATTTCCTGATGTCATGCATGATCCTATGGACCTAGCATTTCAAGTTGCAAGTAAAGCGACAGGTTGGAACACTAGCCGTCCTAACCTTTTAGCCCATATCATACAGATATAACAATTTTCATTTTTTGCAAAAAAAATCTTCGTTCTTTCTTATATATTTTTCGTTAAATGTTCATTTAGTAACCGCACCATTTGCGCGGTTCTAGAAAACGCAAATTGTACTTCTAAATTTTTCCATAAAAAGATTAAAAATTCATAGATGTACGATGGGACATAAGGTCTATAAAATTTTGCTTCTACATCTGAATATTCATGACCCCTACCAAAAAAACATACTTATACTTTTGCATTAAGCGCAAACAGTCATATATGTGTCATCACAAAAATTGTAGTCCTATGCTCCACTCGTAACTTTTTGGGAAAACGTCCCTTCGTAACTACAGTGTATAATTATGAGCATAAAAATTTGGCGCATGATTTTGTCTATGTAGAAATCTATCAGGGGTAAAAATGCCTTAAGATATGATTGTTGCGGTTGTTAAGTAGGCCGATGAAAGTCTAGGGAAAGGACTACCTTCGTTTAAAACTATATGGGCATTTTAGCGGTCCAATTATGTAGCAAACTCATTTGGTCCAAGCGAGAATAGCATAATCTTGTGGAGTTAATTGAGGGATATCCTCATTATTCTCCTAAATCATAGAGAAATTATTTGAAAATGTTTTAACAATTTCTTATAATATTCAAATATATATACATATAGATATATTAAATTATCCTGTCGGGCCCCAATATGTTCTAGTTCACAATAAGATAAAAATAGTTATTATTATTCCCCCTTCCCGAATATTTTTAACCTTAGCCCTTTCGGCCCACTTTATCCCTTCGTCACGTCTAAATTTGTTAACATGTTCAGTTGCATCCCTTTCAGATGCCTGACGTTGGAAACACATCTATAATTTCTGATAATTAATCCATTGTATTTTTTTCGAGACCAGAGGGGACGAATCTCTCGGTTTACTTTTATAGAAGAATTAGGTGAGTACGCGCTGGTGTTGTGAGCACGGAGGCTCGAACCCAGACGGGTAGGCATGCATCAGCCCATGCCTACCATCACGGCTATGTCGTGGCTATCATATCAATCTTACATGCTTTCACTATGACTTCAGATCATTTTTTCTAGACTAACCTACTAACCCGGTGCCCATAGCAAGTTTTTGTTTTCTGCATGTTATTAATTCACAGGAAATCATTGTTTCCGGAGTCTCGAAAATACCCCAAAAATCACGCCGAAAATGTTCTCTAGGAAGAAGATATATGGGTCCACCTCACAGGGCGTGTGGCCACCTACCTTGTGGAGCAGAGTTTATTTTAGAGAGCAAACGCCGCAAGTCATTGTTGCAAGAAAATCCAATCACTATGCTTGTTACGGTACTCTAGCGGAGATGAAATCCATTGTCCTTTATCATCATCCGTGCTGCCTCCATGATTTTTTACTTAGTAAGATGTGCAACAACACAAACGAATTAGAAAGCCAACTCTGCTGCTAAATGGGCCGAGACAAGCCGAGCTTGCCCCGAGCCTTCACGGGCCGAAATTAGAGGCTCGGTTCTGTCTAAATCTCTCCTACAGCCTTCAGGTCTAGGGGAACTCAGGCTGATCTGGCGCAAGCTCGATCTTGCTGAGTTTAGGTATGAAATTAAAACTCAGAAACTCGCGAATTAAACGAGTAGTTTGCAACTTGACTCGGCTCTCTTTGTCAAATGAGTCGAGCCGGGTTTTCATTCTTGACAGTAAACGAGTTCAAGTTAAACGAGCCGAGTTACCGAGTACTCGTTTAACTCATTTAACTCGTTAAACAGAGTCACCAACTGGCATTCTTATCTTTTGAACAATGTTCGCTCTTCGATTTTATGGGGTACCTTTCAAGTATAGTAGTTTATCGACTACAGATTATTTGATGGTGTCATATTGTTATTGATTATTTTGATGATTGCATCATACATGTAATATCCAAAAATTAAATATTTAATAATAATAAATATAGAACCTTGACACTGAATACTGGTGCACATTTAATTTAATTTATGTAGCTGTATAACTGATTTATACATAGATTTAACTTTCAAAAGAAAAGAAAAAGAAAAGGGAAAGAAGAAGTAGTAACACTCAAGTAACCCCCAAATATCTGGGACTAGAAGCCACTGGATAAATATCTTAGAGTAAGCTGACCGGGGAGGTCGATCTAATCCACCGCTTTTCCTTATCCCTAACTGGACAGATGTCTATCTCTCATCTGTGTTTCCCAGCTATAAATAGCCTTTCGGCCACCCCACACTGCCTCACTCCACAGTTCACAGTGCAAGGTACTCCTAGTTTCCATCGGTAGACTTTAGTAAGATTTGACGAGTTGACAGGCAAGGTAGGAGAGGTACGGCCGCTGTTTGACCCCTCACTGCTCGGTCTTGTCTTAAGCATACTAGTATCTAGTTGTTGCTCTTTTCTTAACTGATGTAGATTCCTTACTTTCCTAGATCCTGCTGTTTGTTCATGAGTTGGAGTAGGATTCTTGCTGTTTCTTGATACGATCTTGCATGTGAAGTAGGGAAATGGATTAGCCTAGTACTAATATATCCAGGAGTTGACGCATCTTATGTCCATTAAATCGGTGCAGAATCGTGGAAAACAACTATGCTAATTAGTAAATGTACAGATCAGTTAATCTCCATATTTCTTGCAATAGTAAACTAGTATAGCTAGTAATTTTGGTGTGCATCGCATGCGTACAGTGAGAAGATCTTGCTTGCATGCATAGATGAGTAGTCAAATCCACGATCTATCTTGCCAGAATAGTAGTATAGCTAGCTACTCCCGCCTCATGTGCCTCACCCTGCTGCTAGTAGCATGCATGAAATAATGCTTGATTGGACTGCTGTTAGTAAAATACAACTAATGAATTCTATGTAAACCGACCAGGTTGAAGCCAAGTCGATCGGAGAAAATAATCAAAGGCAAGGCTGTGCATACCAGTTGCTTCTACCAATAATCTCTAAGACATATAATCTTTTGAACAACATAAAATGTCCATATATGCTGCATGTGATAGAAACATAATGGTCTGTGAATGTTTGTGATGTGAAGGATATTTTGTGATTGTTGAATGCTAAGCATGATTTGTTTGTGAATCGTCGTGATCATGGTATGTATGGCTTACCAAGCCCGAGACGGTCGATACCTGAAATAACGGTACGCGGTTAAATACCGGTACTAGTGTGGGATGGAATTGCCTCACACAAGTAGGGGACTCGGCGTCGTGATTCTCGGAGATGGGTATGACCATTGGTGGAGATTACGACGGTCATTTGCTTGACTTATGATGCATATTTTCATTTGTATTGCTGCGCTGTTGATTAATCCTTAGCATGAATATGTATGTGCATCAATTTTTTTCTCTAACATATTTCTTAGAAATTGTTAACTGACATTTAATTAATTATTCTTGTATCCTTGCTGAGTATGTCTCCCATACTCACGACCAATTTCTTTCCTCTGGTATGTGCAGTGTGTAGGGAACATGAGTCTGATGGGAAAGCAATGGAAGTCATAGGAAATAAATAGATACCTAGTCCATGGGGTTGGGCTACGGTTTTACTTTATGCATGAATAAATGAAGGATGCCTTTGTTACATGCCTAGTACGCTGGAATAGTGTACCTTCTAGTCTACTATTTTTCCTTTGTAAGATATGTTGTACTCATGAATAAATGGAACCTGGTGTTGTCTTGTGCTCTTAATTTTTCGAGAAAATACTACTTACGCCTTGTATACTTATGAGGTATTTTATTTCATAAGTATACGGCGGACTGTCGCGATTATTTCTCCGCTAGCGGGGGCGTGACAGTTTTAGTGGTATCAGAGCCAGGTTCCAGATAATCTACCATAACTAATCTTAAATAACAAAGCTTTAAGGTTAGGAAAAGAAATAGTAGGAAACTTAGAAGGTCAATAACGAAGTATACAAATCTGGGGTAGGAGGGCGACCATGCTGCGCTAGTATGATAGGATGTGTACTGGTTTGTCTAAATTTTCTGCCGTTGGTTGTGCATTAGCTTTTTGTTTGTATGGTAGGACTAGGTAGTAAAAAGTGTAGCCATGGATGTTTTGTTTGTTTTACTAACATGCAGGTTGTGTGTTGTCAAATCAGGCATGTCGTACGTGGAGATTCCAGCCAAGGAATTTCTGGTTGAGTTTACCGCAGCTCTTGGTTTGGGGGTGCCAGTTGTTCCTTTTTGACACATCCAAACTTCCGTATATTCATCTCAAATCCACGTACCCAGTACATAGAAGAAGAACAGAAAAAGAGCAATACGAAGAGGATGAAGATCCAGAGCTAGAACCGAGATCGAAGATCCGCGGCACCGCCGGCTGCGAGGAAGACGAAGACCGGCACCACCACCTTGCCTGAGCCTGGGCAGATTTAAGCCCCTGAAAGACGTCGCCGTGAACGTCCGCCGCGCCGCGGCGGAACCCAAGTCGATGAACGAGCGGGGCAGGCGTCCCCCCGGCTCTTCCACGCCGCTTTACCGCGGCCATCGTCGTCGTCGAAGCCGCCGGAAGCCGCAGATCTTGACCAGCTCCAGCCGAATCGCATCCCCAGCGCCGCCGCACCACGGCCGCCGGAGAAGGGAGCCCCCACACCGCAGATCCGCAGATCCGCGAGCAGGAACAGGACGGCCACCACTCGACGGAGCGCCAACGGAGCTCCACCGCCGGAGGGGAGGGTCGCCGCCACCAAAACCACCAGCCGCACCACCGCCTCCTCAGCGCCGCCGGCAGGAAACTGCTTGCCCCTACTCTATGTACACGAAGAGGACGGGGATCCCCCACCCACCCGCCGCCGGAGCGGACGGGGGAGAGAGATCCCACGCCCCGCGACGGCGAGAGTGGCGGCGACCAGTCGGATCCAGAAAAATCGCCCTTCGCTACTGTTGAGGAAGGGGAGGGGAACGTGTGCGGGCCTCTTGATATTCCAGACTTTGGTGCCAGTTGTTCCTGGAGGCCTGGCCCGGAGGGGACGGTTGTTGTGGGAGTTCAGGTTGACCTTGGTCCAGGTGATAGTATTCCCTTTTTGCGCCATGAGGCTATAGGCGCAACTATGCCGGAGGCCGAGCAGACGGCGTCCTTGATGGTCACCTATGCTATAGCCACTGAGCGCCAGGTCCAGATTAGAGATATAAATTACTATGTGCTTGAGTACCAGCAGAAGCAAAATCAGGAACTGCGCCAGAAGCTGACCGAGACTCAGCACTTGTGTATCGAGCTGATGGACATTGTCCGTTCCAGTGAGAGGGAGGTTGCCTTCCTGGAGCGCCTGTCACACAGGTTCTATCGTCGCATTCGTAGCCTGAAGGACACTATTGCAGCCATGCAGGCCGGAGATGGAAGCTCCGGCGGTAGCTCCTGAGTGAAGGGCGTCAACAGCTTGAGCAGTACCTGTGTCGTACCTAGTATCCTATAGAATAAAGTCTTGCAGAAAGTAGAGTGTGGGTGGTGCAGTAGTTTGGGGCTGCAAGACACAGTGGAAGAGTGGTGGGGATGACACTAGTCATTCGTCCTGGGTCTGGGGCTAGACATGAAAAGTACCTGTAATAGTACTCTAGCACTATGCTTTGCATGCTGTGAAAGAACTTGTGGTCTGCTGGCCGATGCTATAGAACTACTAGCGATATTACTTGTGCATTTTCCTTTATATAATCTAGAGTTAATCTGCATGAACTGGTAGAAGGATGCTTGTTTTGCTATCACTGTTCTTGAAGTATTACTGAAAATCTTCTATGAACATTTCTGCTCGACATGTGAACCAAAAATATTTAGTGGCATGTGTACACACCTGACACTTTATAAAACGTACATGACACTGTTAAAATTTTCTTTGATTGCTAAGACCAGTTGTGAAACCTGGGACGTGACTGGTGAAAGAATATATATAATAACCCCATCTCTCACCTAGTGATATGCATGCAAGCTGCGAGGCATGCATGCAAGTTGCAAGACACCGGTGAGAATTAAAGCTAGTCTCGCGTGCATACATGCATGTTCCATCGATGCCTAGACTGTGGTCTACATTGCTTTCTTCTAGACACACTCTTTGAGTAGACATGCACGAGTTGCTTACCTAAGCGAATCAAACATACAGTGAGCAAAGTTTGTGATTTCAAAGATCTTTCTTTTTCTGACGTGACTACTCTCTGCCTTGGCTAACTCGCTAATTTATTCAAGTGATTGTAATAGATGGCTGATGATCATAGCAACGGCACAAGCCGTGAGGCAAACAACGGCAACGCTAGATCAATGGTTCATGAATTGGGGGACCAGGGTGCGCTCGCTAATCTGCTTACCAATATACTCGGCAAGCAGCAGGAAACTCAACAACGCCAAATGGATATCCTGGAGCGTGTTATGAAGAATGACACTCACCGTAGCGGTCTTGGGGAATTTCAAAAGCTCAAACCACCCTCATTTTCCGGAACAGCAAATCCACTGGAAGCAGAAGTCTGGATGACTGCCATGGAAAAAGCATTTGACGCTATGGAATGCATTGATAAGGAGAAACTGGCCTATGCGGTCTATATGCTGCAGTCGAGTGCTTTTGAATGGTGGGATGCACACAAAAAGTCCTACCCGGAAGGAACTGAAATTTCATGGGCATTATTCAAGGATGAATTCTATAAGAAATATTTTCCGGAGAGTGTCAGGCGCATAAAGGAAAGAGAGTTCCTTGAGCTGAAACAAGGGAATAAATCCGTGACCGATTATGAAATTGAATTCTCTAGGTTGGCTAGATTTGCTCCAGAATTTGTCCAGACCGATGGATCTAAGGCAAGGCGTTTTGAAAATGGACTACGCCAGCCACTTAAATGGCGTGTGGAAGCTTTTGAGCTAAATACCTTCAGAGAAGTAGTAAGTAAAGCACAACTCTTAGAAAAGGGATATTATGAAGAAAGAATTGATAGGGACCAACCCTCAAAGAAGCCGAAGTTTAATGACAACCAGCAAAATAATGGGAGGTTTCGGGCTGGTGGTCGCCCCGAACGAGCTGCAGGATATTCATCGGCAAACATGGCAAGGAGGTGTCCCATATGTAGGGGAAATCATTCTCCTAACATTTGTACTGACCGATGGGGTAAGTGCTATACCTGTGGAAAACCTGGACACACTCGTCATGAATGTCCAAACAAACCAAATTTTAATCGCATGGCTCCTTCTGCTCAACCAAGACCCTTGGCATTGCCCCAGCCGCCACAACAACTGTATCTGCCTGGCCCTTCGTCAACAACTAATCATGGGTCAAATCAATATGGAAAGACCAACATTTATAATCAACCATCAGGAGCCCACTCAAATAATAGAGATAAATCTCGAGGAGGGAACAGGGCTAGAGTATTTAATTTAACGCAGAAGAGTGCGGAGGAAGCCAACAATGTGGTAACAGGTAACTTTTTAATTTGCTCTCATCCGGGCACCATTTTGTTTGATTCTGGTGCCACTCATTCTTTCATTTCTGCAAAATTCATGAATGAACACAAGATCTATAGTAGACCGCTGGAAGAACTTATTTATGTTGATACACCTCTGCAAAGCAGAAGTGCAGAATTAATTTGTGACTCATGTCCCATCAAAATCGGGGGATGGAAATTCATGGCTGACCTTATAGTAATAGATATGTACGATTTTGACATGATACTTGGGATGGATTGGTTACACCAGAACAAAGCGACAATTGACTGTCACGAAAAACGGATTATATTTAGACCTTGTGGTCGAATTGAAATTGTATTTCAAAGTAATAGGAGAAATTTAGTCAGACCGCTCATAGCAAGTATGGAAAGCAAGGAAACAAACATAAATGAAATTGAAGTGGTTAGGGAATTCCCCGATGCTTTTCCAAAGGATTTGCCAGGACTTCCACCAGATTGGGAAATTGAATTTGCGATTGTATTAATTCCCGGGACAGAACCAATCCATAAGGCACCTTATAGGATGGCACCAGTGGAGTTACAAGAGTTAAAAAGACAGTTGAAAGACCTGGAGGAGAAGGGATTTATTCGTCCGAGTGTTTCTCCCTGGGAGCACCGGTTCTATTTGTGAAAAAGAAGGATGGCAGCCTAAGACTATGTACTGATTATCGAGAGCTAAATAAGGTGACTATTAAGAATAAATATCCTCTTCCTCGGATAGATGACTTATTCGACCAACTACAAGGATCCAAGGTTTTCTCAAAGATTGATTTGCAGTCTGGTTATCATCAGTTAAAAATAAAGGACAGCGATATTCCTAAGACCGCCTTTCGCACCCGCTATGGGCATTATGAGTATTTAGTCATGCCATTTGGACTGACCAATGCTCCCGCAGCATTTATGGATTTAATGAACCGGGTATTCAAGCCTTACTTGGATCAATTTGTGGTTGTCTTTATTGATGACATTCTTATATATTCAAAGACAAAAGAAGAGCACTCCAAACATCTAAGAATTGTGCTACAAACACTACGAGAACATAAATTGTATGCCAAGCTAAAGAAGTGTGATTTTTGGATGGATCGGGTACCTTTTCTTGGCCATGTGATTTCAGGCGAAGGTATATCAGTGGATCCTGCCAAAGTGCAAGCTGTGTCAGAATGGCAAAGACCTGCGACACCCACAGACATTCGAAGTTTTCTTGGCATGCAGGATATTATCGCCGATTTATAATGAACTTTGCTAGAATTGCTGCTCCCTTAACCCAGCTAACAAAGAAAGGAGTTAAATTTGAATGGACGGATCAGTGCGAAGAAAGTTTCCAAGAATTAAAGAATCGTCTAATCTCAGCTCCAGTCCTTACCTTACCTTGGCGGGGAAGAATTTACCATTTATTGTGATGCTTCAAAATTTGGGCTTGGTTGTGTACTTATGCAAAGAGGAAAAGTCATTGCCTATGCTTCTCGCCAACTGAAACCGCATGAACAGAATTATCCAACTCATGACCTGGAGCTAGCAGCAGTAATTTTTGCATTAAAAATCTGGAGGCATTATCTTTATGGCGAGCATTGTGAGATATTCACTGATCACAAAAGTTTGAAATATATTTTCACGCAAAAAGAATTGAATATGAGACAAAGAAGGTGGTTAGAACTAATGAAGGATTATGATCTTAATATTAACTACCATCCAGGAAAAGCAAATATTGTGGCAGATGCCTTGAGCAGGAAAGCATATTGCAACATGTCTATCCTAGTCACTCAAGAGCCACGCCTATTACAAGATCTGGAAAGGTTGGGAGTAGAGATAAAAGTACATGTACCTAGGCACATGCTAGCTACTCTCCAAGTCACATCGACCTTAGAAAAGCAAATAAGAGAAAAACAGATGATTGATCAGGATCTGGTAAAGCTAAGGAAAAGTATTAATGAAGGAGCACCATCCGAATTTAATATTGATTCCAGTGGGACTATACGCTTTAGAGACAGAATCTGTGTGCCTAACGACTCGGAGCTAAAAAGGAATATTTTGGATGAAGCACACTCTTCTCTATACACTATGCACCCAGGCAGCACAAAAATGTATCAATATATTAAAAAGACATTTTGGTGGAATAACATGAAAAGAGAAATAGCCAAATTTGTTATGGAGTGTGATGTATGCCAACGCATAAAAGCAGAACATCAAATACCAGCTGGATTTCTACAACCCTTGTCAATACCACTTTGGAAATGGGAAGAAATTAGTATGGACTTTATTGTCGGGCTACCGAAGACACCATCCGGAAATGATAGTATATGGGTGATAGTGGATCGGCTAACAAAATCCGCACATTTCATACCGGTGAAGATTACTTTTTCTCTAGAAAAGCTAGCCAAAGTATATATCAAGGAAATAGTATCCCTTCATGGTGTTCCTTTGCGTATTGCATCAGATAGAGACCCTCGCTTTGTCTCAAATTTTTGGAAAAGCTTGCACAAGGCGTTAGGAACAAAACTGGATTTCAGTACATCATATCATCCCTAGAGCGACGGGCAAACTGAGCGGATAAATCAAATTTTAGAAGACATGCTTAGATCGTGTGTCTTGGAATTTAAAGGAGCTTGGGATGACTATATGCCTTTAGCTGAGTTTGCATATAATAACAGCTATCAGTCAAGTATAAAAATGGCTCCCTATGAAGCTTTATATGGAAGAAGGTGTCGAGCACCCATTTGTTGGGACGAGGTTGGGGAGAGAAAAATTCTAGGACCTGACTTAATTGAAGAAACCGAAGCAAAGGTAAGACTTATACGTGAGTGACTTCAAGCTGCACAAAGTAGACAGAAAAGTTATGCAGATGGAAAAAGGAGGGACCTTCATTTTAAAGAAGGAGAATTTGTGTATTTAAAGGTATCCCCTATGAAAGGGATCAAACGATTTGGACTTGGCAAGAAACTGAGCCCAAGGTATATTGGTCCTTTTCGAGTTACCAAACAGATTGGAGAAGTTGCGTATCAGCTAGAGTTGCCAGATTCTCTCGCAGGCGTGCACAATGTATTTCATATTTCCTTACTCCGTAAATGTCTGAAACAGCCGCATCAAAGTGTCGAGCTGGATCTACCTGAGCTACAGAAAGATTTAACATATGAGGAATACCTTACTCGCATATTGGACTATAAAGACCGCGCGACCCGACGACAAAATATTCGGTTTGTCAAAGTACAGTGGAGTAATCACACCGAAGATGAAGCCACCTGGGAAAGAGAAGATGACTTAAGAAAAAGTTACCCTTACCTCTTCGAAGAATAAGGGTACGTAAAAATTTCGAGGTCGAAATTTTTCTAAGGAGGGAAGGATGTAATATCCAAAAATTAAATATTTAATAATAATAAATATAATAAATATAGAACCTTGACACTGAATACTGGTGCACATTTAATTTAATTTATGTAGCTGTATAACTGATTTATACATAGATTTAACTTTCAAAAGAAAAGAAAAAGAAAAGGGAAAGAAGAAGTAGTAACACTCAAGTAACCCCTAAATATCTGGGACTAGAAGCCACTGGATAAATATCTTAGAGTAAGCTGACCGGGGGAGGTCGATCTAATCCACCGCTTTTCCTTATCCCTAACTGGACAAGGTAGGAGAGGTACGGCCGCTGTTTGACCCCTCACTGCTCGGTCTTGTCTTAAGCATACTAGTATCTAGTTGTTGCTCTTTTCTTAACTGATGTAGATTCCTTACTTTCCTAGATCCTGCTGTTTGTTCATGAGTTGGAGTAGGATTCTTGCTGTTTCTTGATACGATCTTGCATGTGAAGTAGGGAAATGGATTAGCCTAGTACTAATATATCCAGGAGTTGACGCATCTTATGTCCATTAAATCGGTGCCAGTATGCACTACCGAATCTACATGCAGAATCGTGGAAAACAACTATGCTAATTAGTAAATGTACATATCAGTTAATCCACATATTTCTTGCAATAGTAAACTAGTATAGCTAGTAATTTTGGTGTGCATCGCATGCGTACAGTGAGAAGATCTTGCTTGCATGCATAGATGAGTAGTCAAATCCACGATCTATCTTGCCAGAATAGTAGTATAGCTAGCTACTCCCGCCTCATGTGCCTCACCATGCTGCTAGTAGCATGCATGAAATAACGCTTGATTGGACTGCTGTTAGTAAAATACAACTAATGAATTCTATGTAAACCGACCAGGTTGAAGCCAAGTCGATCGGAGAAAATAATCAAAGGCAAGGCTGTGCATACCAGTTACTTCTACCAATAATCTCTAAGACATATAATCTTTTGAACAACATAAAATGTCCATATATGCTGCATGTGATATAAACATAATGGTCTGTGAATGTTTGTGATGTGAAGGATATTTTGTGATTGTTGAATGCTAAGCATGATTTGTTTGTGAATCGTCGTGATCATGGTATGTATGGCTTACCAAGCCCGAGACGGTCGATACCTGAAATATCGGTACGCGGTTAAATACCGGTACTAGTGTGGGATGGAATTGCCTCACACAACTAGGGGACTCGGTGTCGTGATTCTCGGAGATGGGTATGACCATTGGTGGAGATTACGACGGTTATTTGCTTGACTTGTGATGCATATTTTCATTTGTATTGCTGCGCTGTTGATTAATCATTAGCATGAATATTTATGTGCATCAATTTTTTCTCTAACATGTTTCTTAGAAATTGTTAACTGACATTTAATTAATTATTCTTGTATCCTTGCTGAGTATGTCTCCCATACTCACGGCCAATTTCTTTCCTCTGGTATGTGCAGTGTGTAGGGAACATGAGTCTGATGGGAAAGCAATGGAAGTCATAGGAAATAAATAGATACCTAATCCATGGGGTTGGGCTACGGTTTTACTTTATGCATGAATAAATGAAGGATGCCTTTGTTACATGCCTAGTACGCTGGAACAGTGTACCTTCTAGTCTAGCTATTTTTCCTTTGTAAGATATGTTGTACTCACGAATAAATGGAACCTGGTGTTGTCTTGTGCTCTTAATTTTTCGAGAAAATACTACTTACGCCTTGTATACTTATGAGGTATTTTATTTCATAAGTATACGGCGGACTGTCGCAATTATTTCTCCGCTAGCGGGGGCGTGACAATACATGCACAAGTTATAAGAAAAATGGTATATACAAGCTAAAATATTGCCTGATGTCAGTTTTACCGAGCTAAACGAGTAGCTCACGAGTTTCGCAAGCCGAGCCAAATTTTAATTTTTGGACTTGTTAGTTAAAGGAGTCGAGCCGAGCTAACTAATTTAACGAGTTTTAACGAGTCATGCTGGGCTCGGCTCGAATTTCAGGCCTAGTTGAGTTGCTGTCCAGGTTTACTCGGGCTGACGTGGCAGCACAATCACTGCGGGCGCGAGGCCGTTAGAAAAGACAATTCGGCTGCAACCCGGGAGCCAAAGTGCTAAACAATGTCCGTTTTAATTTCAAAAAAAAAAAAACAATGTCCGTTTTGGACTCCGTTCGTACAAACAAGCACCATGGCATCTCCTGCTTGCTTACGTTCTCGTGTTACCTGCGGCAAAGCACATATTAGTATATTACTAGCAAACATGTCCATGCGTTGCAACGGGAGAGAAAAAATCTGCGTTGTGGGTGCACAATCTATATCTCGTTGTTACATGCCTACATCCACTTTTTTAGAAAGGGGGTGCAGATCCCCGGCCTCTCTGCATCAAAATGATGCACACAGTTATACATGCCTACATCCACTATCCACCGCGCGTCACAGAAACCAGCTACGTTCAGCATGCTCCGCGGTTAGGTGCCGCGAATGCCTTCTTTTCATGCCGATTCGCTTTGGCCACCCAATACATGTGCGCCAACGCATCGCTTCAGTTGGGCCACCCGGTATACATGTGTCGTCACCACCTCAGACCACTCCGTGGGGAACAAATTTATGGTATGAGATCACTAAACATGAGCAATTGTCTTCAAGAAATATATTAGGATCTCACAAACAACTAAATCTTGCTGATTATCTACCTTTTGCATCAGGTGCACGTCCCCTCGCCGCAGACCATGCACGATCACGCGCACGCTCCTCCACCACCCGAAAGTGCTCCCGGAGACATGGCGGCGCCGGAGTCCACAAACACCGATGAACCGGAGACGGCGGCCCCTGACACCACTAGAGAGGACGCCGAGGAGGCCTGCCGGCGCGCGGAGGAGCTCTACCTCGCCGGCCGCTTTGCGGGGGCGTATCGCCACGCCCGGAGGGCCCAGCGGTTGTTTCCCACGCTCCCCGGCCTCGCGAACGCGCTCGCCGCCTACGGCATCCACGCCGCGGCGGCCGCCAGCCCTGGCCACCCCAACTGGTATGCAGTCCTCGCCGTGGAGCAGCAAGCCGTCACCACCACGCACGACGCCGTCAAGAGGCAGTTCCGGCGGCTGTCCCTCCTCGTCCACCCGGACAAGAACTACTCCGCCGCCGCCGAAGGCGCCTTCAAGATCCTCCGCGAGGCGTGCGACGCCCTCCTCTCCGACAGCCACCACTGCCACATGAACAGCACCTCCGCCGCCACTGCCGCGCCGCAGCCGTCCAGGCGGAGCAAGTCGTACGCGCCGCCGCATGCACCTGCCGCGGCCCACGCCAACGCTGACACCTTTAGGCCGCGCACGCACACGCGGATCTACTGCTGGCACTGCAAGCGCGAGTTCAGCCGGCAGGTCGGCCCCGTCGAAGAGCGGGTGGGAGCGGCGTGTCCCCGGTGCAACAGGCGGCTGTGGCCGCCGTGGGAGAAGGAGACCTTGTTGGATTTCAGCACCTTGGAAGCGTTCGCGCAGGCCTCGTCTGGATGATGAAACTCGACGAAAGCCTGGCGAGAAGACATGTGTTAACAGACAGGGACTTTTTTGTGTTATACTCCGTATTTCTTTTCAATTGCACTTGTGGCTCCTTTTTTTTGACAGTTAAATCTCCACAAGTCGTTAATGGTTTGAGTATTGTTTCGCTATGTTTTATCAGCGTGTGTCGCCCATGTTTAGCGATACAAGCGATCGATTACATTGTACGGATTGCAACCACAACAAAAACAAGAAAAAAACCCACACTAAAGTACAAGTCTAAAAAAAAGTAAGGATCGGCTTTATCACATATTCTCTGCATACGCTAGAAAATAAAATCAGAGGAACACCACAACACTCTTATAATAATGGAACAAGTTGAATGCACATGCATTGTCACGAAACAACAGACTTATAAAAATCAACATTGATCGAAACATAATTGTAGTTTACAATGTATAAAGGCGTGTAACAATTTTTGGGGCAATATAGGCTCAAGTAGTGTATTTATTAATGAAAAAAAATGCAAGTCACCGTAAAAAAGGGCACCAAAGAAAGCATGTCTGGAAGAGCATAGACAAAGACACAAGTATAAGTACAAGTATAATGGCAACCGAAGTATAAGTACTACAATATATAAATATATCAAAAACAAAGTACATTAATATTAAAAAATTAAGTACGAGTAGACTAAAAATCATCGAAGTACGAGTGTACTTGTTTTTTTAGTATGAAAAAAAAGTTCGTCAAAACATACCAAAATATTATCTAGTTTTAAATTTTCGACGCGAGGAACGCAATGACCAAAGATATGTCGTTTTGAATTTTGAACCTTTGATGCACTCGTACATCGGAAGAAATTTCCACAAAACTCTTCGTATTGTGGCCCTTTTCCAGCATGCATGGCTTCCCATGATACAAATAGAGAGCAATCAAACCTCTATCGAAGTCTTTTTTTTTTTCTTAATTCCGTTAGGGAACATCCTCTGCGTGATCGGTTTGAACATTGGGCCGGGCAGGTATTAACAAGAACCGAGCCTGCTCTGTTCTCACTGGGCCTCATTCACACCCGAAATAAAGAAGAGTTACGCAGGCTCTTTGTTCCACAAAACAAACGTTGGTAGGCTCTCCACCCTCCAAAAAAAACCAAGTTGGCAGGCTCCGATTTGGACCTGGAGCCGGGGTGCCACTAATAAAAGGTTTCACTTCAGGAAGGGAAAAAGTAGAGCCGTGTGAGCGTGCCACGTGCTACGCTGTCATGCTTCCTCCGTTCGACGTAGCGAATTTGAGTACGTAACTGACCGGCACATGCACGTGCACGAGATCCCACGCGAAGCAAACCAGCTGCCGCACTGGACGATCGATCGCCGGCCGCTGCGTACGACGATGCGAAGCCGTGGGCTGGTGCTGCTGTGTGTACGAGCTGCTGCGCTTGGGTGTACAACGCGAAGCAGCTCACGGCAGGACGCGGCCCAGGCAGGTACTCACGTATGTGCGTAGTAGCTGTTCCTAGATCGTGATTAGCTCCTGTACAATGTTGCTACTGAATGTACACCTATGTTGTTAGTGGATGTACGTGCTTCTGGATGTACGACCATGTTGCTACTGAATGTACACCAATGTTGCTACTGAATGTACACCTATGCTGTTAGTGGATGTACGCGCTTCTGGATGTACGACCATGTTGCTACTGAATGTACACCAATGTTGCTACTGAATGTACACAATGTTGAATGTACACCCATAGGGCTTCTGGATGTACAAGATGCTACTGGGTACACACACGTGCTGCTACTTGATGTACACCTACACTGTTACCAGATGTACAAACTATACATAATTGGATGTACGAAAAAAAAGTTTGTCGAAACCTATCAACATGGGATCTAGTTTTGAAGATCTTGACGCGAGGAGCTCAAAAGTGAAAACGGTTCGTAATTTGGATTAGCGATTCACAAAATATTTTGTTTTGAAATTCCGGTTTTGAAAAATAAAAGGGAAAACTAGCCTCCCCACCTCCCGTATATCTTTCTCTCTCATCATCTCCATGTTTAATCTGGTGGCGACACTTGGCGCACATGCAAGCAACCACAGGGGACCGATCAAGGAGAAGGCGACAGTTGTCGCGACGAGAGGGCTTGCCGAGTTCCCTTCGCAAAGGTATACCTTTTTCTAGTGATTACCCCTGGAGCCGGCCGGTCGATCAATTGGCAGACACGACGCCGTACGCGTCTCCGACTCGCTCTCGCGGTCAGATCGTCTCGTCGGCTCATCATATATCGGTGCGCACCGTCATTGGACCTCCCGACCGACTCCACGAGTCTCTCCCAATCGATCACGCCGCAGCCGAGGGCGCCTTCAAGCTGCTCGGCGAGGCCTGCGACGCCCTCTCCTCCAGCACCGCCCACGGCCCCTACGTCACCGACGCCGCATCCACGCAGGAGTGGTTCCGATCGCACCACTCGACACCGGCGAAGCCGCCGCCGGCATCGTCCACGCACGTCTCCGTCCGCTGCGACCACTGCAGAACGGCCACGGAGGTCAAACGCAGCGAGCTGAGCAACGGCCTCCAGTGCCACAGCGTGCTGCCCGATCCGAGCATGCCGACGTTCCCGTTCCCGAGTATGCCGACGTACGCGTGGCCGTCGCCGGGCTCGTACTACCAGGGGCCCACCAATACTCCGCCGCCGCCGCCACCCCCACCACAGAAGAACAAGCCCCAGTCGCCGCCGCCGCCGCCGCCGCCGCCGCCACAGAGAAAGAACAAGCCCCAGCCTCCGCCGCCGCTGCCACCACGGCCGCCGATGTTCCGGTGCCCCGCCCGGTGCCCGCACTGCGAGACGCAGTTCACGTCAATGGTGATCACGGGCTCGTGGCGACTCCAGTGCAAGAACTGCCTCAAGGGCGTCATTGTCCACGTGAAAGGACCCGATGCTGCTACTTGTACCTGACCCTTCAGATCGACGACGTCTTGGCTCCTGAGATTTTACTCGCTTTCTTTCCAGGGAAGGATGGTCAATGGATTTAATCCATGTTGAAGATATCGCTTATTGTTTACTACTCGGTTGAGCTCAGATTAGAGATTAATCGCTTATCGGCCGATTAATCGATTTTATCGATCACCTATTTATCGGCTAGTTTTTTTTTTTTTTTGCATATGTCAACTTCCAATACTAAAAGTTCTAAAATATGCGTTGCAAAAATTACATTGGAGTATTGGATATAATGCTACATTGATTCCTTTCTTTTGAATCAACAAAATGGGCAAAATTCGAGCTAATGTAAAGTTTTACAAAACAATTGTCCGATAAATCGGCTGTGAGGCTGATAAATCACCGATAAATGGAAAAAATCGGCTGTCAGACCGAAAAATCGGCGCCAGCGATAAACTCGGTCGATATGCTATAATCTTATCGATCACCCCACGATTAACGATAAATCGACCGATTAATCAGCATATCGGCCGATTTTTTGAACATTCGATTTAATGCACACTTTTATTTTGTTCCAAACATACGTGTAAAGATTATTTCAATTGAGCTTGATATATAAAATATATAGCAGTACTATGTCTATTTTCTTACTTAATGTTTCTGATCCACGTGTGTCGCCAATGTTTATTGATACAAGCGATCGATTACATTGTACAGCCACTAGGAAAACAAGAAAAAAGAAACCCAAACTAAAGTACAAGTCTAAAAAAAAGTAAGGATCAGCTTCATCACATATTATATGCATACGCTAGAAAATAAAATCAAAGGAACACCACAACACTCTTATAATAATGGAACATGTTTAATGCACATTCATTGTCATGAAACAACAAACTTATAAAAAATCGACATTGATTTAAACATAATTGTAGTTTACAATGTATAAAGGTATGTAACACTGTTGGGGTAAATATTGGTTCATGTAGTACTTAGTAATGAAATAAAATGCAAGTCAATGTAAAAAAAGGGCACAAAAGAAAGCATGTCTCGAAGAGCATAGACAAAGACACAGGTATAAGTACAAGTATAACGGCAACCGAAGTACAAGTACTACAATATATAAATATATCAAAAAAACAAAGTACATTAATATTAAAATTTTAGTACGAGTAGACTAAAAATCATTGAAGTACGAGTGTACTTGTGTTTTAAGTATGAAAAAAGGTTCGTGAAAACATACCAACATCATCATATTATCTAGTTTTAAATTTTTGACGTGAGGAACGCAATAACAAAAACGGTTTCGTATTTTTGATGAACGGTTCATTTTAAATTTTGAACCTTTAATTCACTCCTACATCGGAAGAAATTTTCCACCAAAACTCTTCGTATTGTGGCCTCCCATGTTACATTAAAAAGGGAGAACCTTCGATGGTATTCACAGGTCTGTGGTTTGGTGTTGTTGGCGTTGCTCTACGGCTGCCTTCAGAAAAGTACAAGATTGTGTCATGGATGAAGAAAGGGCTTGAAGATCTCATAGATTTGCTAGTCTCTTTTAGTTTTGTTTTTGTAACCGATGTAATCGTGTACTCTTTGCTGGTTTAATATATGTGGAAAATTCAAAAAAAAAAACCTCTATCGAAGTCGTTTTTTTTCTTAATTCCGTTAGGAAACATCCTCTGCGTGATCGGTTTGAACATTGGGCCGACCTGGCATTAACAAAAGCCGAGCCTGCCTTTTTACTGGGCCATCAATTCACACCCCGAAAAAAAAGAGTTACAAGTTGGCAGGCTGTGCTCAAAACAAAACAAAATACAAGTTGGCAGGCTCTTTGTTCGACACAAAAAACGTTGGCAGGCTCTCCACCCTCCAAGAAAAAAACAAGTTGGCAGGCTCCGATTTGGACCTGGAGCCGGCCGGTCGATCAATTGGCAGACACGACGCCGTACGCGTCTCCGACTCGCTCTCGCCGTCTGATCGTCTCGTCAGCTCATCATATATCGGTGCGCACCGTCATTGGACCTCCCGACCGACTCCACGAGTCTCTCCCGATCGATCACGCCTCGCTCGCACCTACGTGCTCGATCACATGGCGGAGGCCAACAGGGAGGAGGCCGAGCGGACCTGCCGGCGCGCGGAGGAGCACTTCCTCGCCGGCAACGTGGCCGCGGCGCGCCGGCTGGCCGGGAAGGCCCAGCGCCTGTACCCGTCGCTGCCCGGCGTCGCCAACGCGGTCGCCGCCTACGCCATACACGCCTCCGCGCCCGACTGGCACGCCGTCCTCGGCGTGGACCGCCCCGCCTCCGCCGACGCCGTGAAGAAGCAGTTCCGTCGCCTGTCCCTGCTCGTCCACCCCGACAAGAACCACTGCGCCGCAGCCGAGGGCGCCTTCAAGCTGATCGGCGAGGCCTGCGACGCCCTCTCCTCCGGCACCGCCCACGGCCCCTACGTCACCGTCTCACCGGCGCCGCCTCCGCGCCGCCGCCGGAGTCGTCCAGGCCCGCGACGCACGTCTGCTTCCGCTGCGACCACTGCAGGACGGTCACGGAGGTCAAACGCAGTGAGCTGAGCAACGGATTAGTGCGCTGCCTCCAGTGCCACAGCGTGCTGCCCGATCCGAGCATGCCGACGTTCCCGTTCCCGAGTATGCCGACGTACGCGCGGGGCTCGTACTACCAGGGGCCTACCAATACTCCGCCGCCGCCACCCCCGCCACAGAAGAAGAACAAGCCCCAGCCGCCGCCGCTACCACAGAAGAAGAACAAGCCCCAGCCACCGTCCCCCGCCACGGCCACCGACGTTCCGGTGCCCGCCCGCTGCCCAGGCTGCGAGACGCAGTTCACGTCCATGGTGCCCACGGGCTCGTGGCGACTCCGGTGCAAGAACTGCCTCAAGCACGCCATTGTCCACGTGAAAGGACCCGATGCAGCGACTTGTACCTGACCGTTCAGATCGACGACGTCTTGGCTCCTGAGATTTACTCGCTTTCTTTGCAGGGAAGGTTGGGATTGCAATAGATTTAATGCACTCTTTTATAATGTTCGAAACATGCGTGTGAAGATTATTGGAATTGAGCTTGATATATATATATATATAGCAGCACTATGCTTATGTTTCTTACTTAATGTTGCTGATCCAGGGGAAGGCTGCTAGAGAATTTACATGTTGCCAAACAGAAAGAAGCACATACGGAAGTCGATCGATGTGGGCGCGAAGTTCAGCACGCTGGTAGTGGCTGCTGTACGAGAAAGCAACTCACAGCCTAAGAGGCTAGGCTATACAATCTAAGAGCAGGAAAAGTTACGCTTTGTCATGCACCAGAACACGAAAACGGTGAAGCTACTATCCAGATTCCTACAAAACCTACTCCATCCCTCTCCCCCTATGCATCATCCCTGTTCTTCAAAACTATCAAGTATCCACGAGTCGAGTCGGTCTTAAAGACGCTGGTAAGAGCTGCATCAGTCCTCGCGCCCGGACTCATCATCGGGGCCCAGAAACGTGGCAAAGGACTTGCGAAGCATGCTGATGGATTTGTCACCCTGCGAAACAGAAACAGAGTTACACTTGCCTAAGAGAAGCATCTGTGTTTGCGCATAATAATTAAATTAGTTCCAATGTCCTCAGGTGATGTGCGTTCTTAGAACATTTGGATTGTTTTTAACTCTTGCAGATGTAAAGCTGGCCCAGGGACTTCGATGGTATTTGGGCCCCCTGGTGGTATTGAAGTGTACCCAAATCTACGGACTCCTCTAAATCCCAGTCATTACCCTATGGTAAACCTGCATCAAACTTATCTCTTTACTTCCAGTACTTCATCAGTACTTCTATATTCACTTCGCATAGTTAGTCAAGCATACTTGTAGTGGCAGGAAATGGTGATAGACACTAATGCTAGAATATGTTATCTCTGGTGGCAAAGCCCTTCTCATAATTCGTTCTGGTATACAGAGCAGCATGAGTGTTTTGAGAAAGTTAGGTGTGCATTTAACCCTCTCAATGGATTTTATTCCTTTTAAAAGAAGTTCTCTCTAGCTGATTTATCAAGTTGCCATGACTTCATCTTGCTTTCTGTAACTATTTGACAATTAAAACAATATCTTATCTTACTATTAACATCGACCTTAATTAGTTGCAGACTTTTCCATTCCTGCTTGACCTTTTACAATATATAATATCAATCTAAACTGAACTTCGTGAAGCGATAAAAGGCAGTTCTAGTAAACAGAGCAAGGATGTTAAATATACCTGCTTCATCTTCTTCAGAGATACTTCTGCATCCGCAATCTTCTCTGAAAATGTTTTCTCAAGCTCAGACAGAGTAGCCTTCTCTTTCTTCCCTGTACAGAGGGCATCCGTGTCAGAGCAAAGATCTTCCACGCACAAGAACTGTTTAAATGACATTTGAAACAGAGGAAGATCTTTCACACATAACCAGCATAAGCATGCACTTACTTTGTAGTTCATACTGAACAATCAATTTCTCCTTTTCAACTTCAAACTTTGAGAAGAGATCTGCAGAACATGGCTTGTGGATGAGTAGTCGATAACAGAGATGACCCATTACATCTATGTTGCAGAAAACTAAGAAATCCGGATACCCATTATTCACAGCTATCACCTGAACTAAGAGAGTTTAATAGCCAAGCCAGTACACATATATACTTAAACTGAATACACAGTCAACCAGATTAAGGGTTAAAACATGGTTTTCCTTGGATAATGTTTGACGATATACTTATCTAAACTTGTCAGGAAAAGATATAGCAAACTCATCTATACGCAAATATGTTTAATTAGGCAGGATGCCACCACCGTTCTTCTGCACATCCTAGAATATGAGAAGACCATGTTTTACATATATGTATTATTGTAACAGGTAGATTATATATGCATAGACTTCAGAAAATGTGGTAGCAGGCGCTTCATTTGGCATACCTTTGAAATTCTGTACGTGTGCAGCTTTGTCTTTGCAGAACTTGTCATGAGTGGCTTCAAACTTGGTGTACTCAGTCTTCAATGAACCTTCACACTGCATTGCACACAATCTGCTGTTAACCAAACTATGACCATGTATTATATAATCAGATCTAAATGTTGCATCAATGCAAATTCAAAACCTCTTTGGATGTCTTCGTTAGAGCTTTAAGAAAATTCTGCCTGCTAATGCAAACAATAAACTTTTGTCAGCATTCAGGGTACATTCAACAAATATTCACAGTTTTTATTGTCAATAAATGGCTTTGGTACATTTGTTCATGCTATAGTGATGAGCAAAAGAGCATATTAAATCTTCACTCTACGAAAAACACAACAGAAATATGTATCCCTATTACAACACAGAAAGCTAAAGGCAACTAAAATGGCTCGGTTATTCACCTTTCCTTCTCAAACTTGGTCTTGGTGTCCTGTACCATTGACTGAATCTCTGTTGCAACACTGTAAGTAAAGAAAATCTGTTAGTAACGCAAATTTAGTAGCAGCTCTGCAGAGAGTGCACGAGACACATTGGGACCTTTGGCAGGCAAAACTGAGATGTGGTTGCATAAAGCAACACTTCCATCGGTACAGAGCACACACAGTTTAGGATCAACTACCGCAACATCACAAAAGTGACCCGTGCATTCAAAGAAAAACTGACAACCATGCTACACTACCCAAGAAACACTAAATTCGACACTGATGATAGAAAGAACCATGCTCCCAATAATTTGCAGCCTAGTGTGAGAGTGAACCAGGACAAAACGAGAAAGGGGTAGACATAATTAATTAATCAACAAAAGTAGTTACGGTTTCACAAACAAGGTGGATACATCATGTAAACTCACTGGTGCACGCAATACATCCAAACTCTATCTTCCGATTGGATTGATGCAAACAAACAGATATCCTATCTTCCGACTGCATTGATGCAGACAAAAAAGATCTCTTATGATGAAGTGCCTACTACCCCAATCATCATAAAGGGCACATCAACATTTATAAGCAACATGACACACGGTAAATCCGAGTTCCATCCAGTGACAAACTTCTGAAGCCTAAATCAGAGTACACGCATGCCACAGATTAAAAACACTAACGCACTCATAACTTCCAAATCCTGCCATTGTACATTGCAAATCTTCCACAAGTGGTGCTGGTAGAAAATTTTTAGACTGGAATATTCAAACTGAGATGTGGAAAACATAGGCATTCTTCAAACTGGAATGCTCATGTATGCTCTGCTTGCTTGAGTACAGCACATACAAGTGTTAATGCCTCCTACAAACTTAGGATCAACTAACACTTGTAAGCCCTACCTTTGCATCGAAACAGACCTCTTACGATGAACCAGCTGCTGCTACCCCGACATCAAAGGGCACCTAATAAATATGGTGGATTGGAAGTGGGGGTCACCTGGAGATGGCCTGCTCGGTCTTCTTCACGCCGTCCTTGTGCGCCTTGTCCTTGATGTGGCGCAGCATCGACACGATCTCCTTGAAGTCACTGCGTCCACGACCACACCGCGTCAGCATCCACGAAAATCGTGGCCGAATAGTAAACGACACTAAAATCCGACACGAATCGCGCGTGAGAGGAGGGGGGCGCAGTACGGAACCCTCGCCTCGCTCTCTTCGATCTCGCGAACGGGGCGGGGCGGGACGCGGAGCAGCGCGGCGCGAGTAGCGGCGGGAGGAAGGGAGGGGGGGAGGGGAGCGAGGCACCTGTCGAGCTCGGGGTCGGAGTCGTCCATGTCGCGGCGCGCTTGTCGGACCGAGCGCCTCGGCGGGGTCCTTGGCCCCGCTGCGCTTGCCGCCGCTCGCCTTCGCCGCCGCCGACATCGCCTCCGCTTCGCCTTTGCCCCTTCTCTCTCCTCTCTGCCTCGGTGTGTGTGTGACTGTGTGTTCCCGTGTGTGTGGGGGGAGAAAGGAGGGTTTTGCGGTGGGACAGTGGTGGGAGACGGGCTTTGTTGGGCTTTTTGCTTGTTGCTGGATCTCTCGGCCCCGAAACGGCCCGAAAAAATACCATTCAACTGTAGAGTTTTTCTTAACTCAGAAAATTATGTGGAGAAAAAAATGCACTTTGCCCTGCCACAGGAAAAAAAACATTTCGGAATGTGAAAATTAGGAATAATTTTGTTTGCCTATACATCCTGACATTACATGTGTGCACGCCAAATTCCTCTGAATTTTGTCTTTTTTACATACCACACGAAAAATGTCGGTCGTTCGTTAAACCACTTTCTGAGGACATAGAATATGGAGATGTATGCGTCAAATTTTTTGTCGATTTTTTTTGACATTTAAAACGTGTTAAAATGCATTAAAAATTTATTTGTTGCTCTTTATAATTCACTGATGGGGGAAAGGTTTTTGCTAATTAAAAAATATAGTATTACATACCATTATCATTCCCAAATTAATTCCCATACCAAAGTTTAGTACCCCAAAATAAGCCTATGAACAGTGAAAGAACTAGAAAACTAACCTTGGATTGGAGCAAAGCCAATTATGAGAAATTAGCAAGCCAGGGGACCATTAACTCGTGTACCAAGCCATGGACATTTTAAAACCTGGATCAACGTTGTCATCAAGCAAGGACCATAACACGAGAGACCAAACCATCACCAAAAATAGGGGTGGAGCTCATAGTAGGGCAAGTTAGGGAGGCCGCCCTACCCGTATTGTTGGCGAACAAATTCAGATGCACGTGCTTTTTCAGAACAATATTTAGTGGTCGTACGTGAGAAAAACGATTTTGCATAACTAAGCTATGCTTATTTTAGCTAACACTGCTCAAATCCAATTCCAAACCGAAAATAAGGAACAGGTCTAGTCTAGTTGGAAACCAACTTATTCTCTTTGCAATAGCTAATTCTAAATCTAACGAAATCCGCTCTAAACAATGCCCTACGTGGGTATTTAAGAGGGGTTTGAGAGTATTTTGTTCACCTTATGAGGTTGGCCGAAACCAACTTTAGGCATGGGATGGATTATGTTTTATGTTTCTACTTTTGCTTTGTATATATTATTGCTGTAAAATTCTAACTGTCTTGGTCTAGTCAGTGAATTTGGTTAGGAATGTGAGTACACGTTTGCTTGATTGGAGAAATAATATTTGAGAGACACTCTTGGACAATATTAATTTGCGCAGAAAATGACATCAGAATTTCAAATATGGATGAAATGGAAAAAATGGAGAAAAAGAAGAGAAAACATCATGTCACTATTTATTATTTTTACAGTACGATCACCTTCTGTTTTCTGTTGATTTTATTACCATTGATTTTGACAATCTCTTAAATGAGCTAATTTCAAAGTTACTTTAGACTTTCTTTTGTCTTGACTTAAGAGACTCAAACGTGAATAAACTTGCTCGTATTATAGAGATTTATCATGGGGTTTTATCAAACTCTAAGCACGATATACAAGATAACATTGAGCTATTTATTCAAGAATTTGGAAAGCAGATCTTGTTTCATACGGCTTATCGACTCATTGAGTTGTCATTCTTTTTATTGGTGATGACGACAACAACTGTAAAGGTCTTCTGGGCGATCGAATTGCACAGCAAGATAACAACGATCTTCCCAGTAATTCAGATTTACAGAAGTCGCATCAACAGTACTCAATTCTACCTGAGCGCATGATCTATCATCGATGCTACACTTCTAGTTGCATGGAGAGCATAGTATGCGAGGAATGAGGTGACCCTGGTTAACCTCTCCCTACAAGTTTGAAAAAAGGTTTTTTATGCAATTAATTATTACTGGAAGCTGATGCGTAATTCAAAAAACGTGTTAGAATTAGGGACGAATTTGTTACGAGGTGGTTTACGTGGAAGAGGCCGGTTGGTTCAAAGCTTTTATTACCTTCATGTAGTACCTCCAAGGCTGCAACCAACCCAGGATGGGGCGCCAGCCGGTTTCAGCTTCAGAGCACAACCAATTTGGTGTTGCTTGCTCTTTATCCCGGCCACCATGGCGTCTTTACTCAGCATTACATAGAACATAAGCCACGCAAATCTGTGTAGCAGAACTTAGCGAAGTAACAGAATATACCAAAGATGCACGACATAATATTCAGAATGTCAGATCAAATACTGCTCCAAGTAGGTTCGGGAGACAAAAAAGAAACAGAAACCGCTAAAAACTACTCCCTCCGTTCCAAAATAGATGACTTCCATTTGTCCAAAAGTGGATGTATCTACATGTCTAGATACATCCACTTTTGCACAAATGGAAGTCATCTATTTTGGAACGGAGGGAGTATTGATTAGTCCGACTGAAGATGACACTGATCAGGTTCAAACGCAGAACCAAGGAACGTACGATGACAAAAGTCAGCTGGTTCTGAACACAGGAATAACAAGGTTCAGGGTCTCCCATAGACGCCTGGTGATGATACCACCTAGGCGCACTTCGGCCTCCAACGTCGAGAAATCGTCATCGTCCTCGTCACCGACACCTGTGGGCAAGAACCAAGTTCACAGGAATCTTGAGGAGTGCAATGGCAATGGCATAGGGGGGTGAGCCATGTCCAAGTACTTAAAACCTGCCACCCTGCCCGATATACCATCCACGGCAAACATATATGATCGCAGCATGAGAAAAGCCATGTTACCAGTAGCATGGAGGAACGCAACAACCGGCAGATCCTCCGGTAGCCCAGAGGCACGGTACGACGGGTCTGCCCATATCTTCTTGAACAGGACGACCAGGGCCGGCCCATAGGCCAGGCAAAAGGGCCCGGGCCCTAGAGGAAAAGGGCACATAATATTGAAAAATATTAGTAACCATTGTACAATTTTCAAGACCAAGTCAATACAATGGTTTAATATTGTGTGTCTCTCCTGCGTGGATATTTAAACTCAAATTTGTGTTAGTGGTAATTATATGATTGATTTTGTGGCTGACCTTTTATTGGAGAAATAGATAGAATTTGTTGCATCCCCTAATGATATCAAGCGCATCACAGATGTGCATATCAGATACTAACATCATATGTAAAGTAGACTACCAATTGAATATTGCGATCGGTGTTATTCAATATTAGAAAGCATGCATAGAATTTCAACTTATCACCAAACCAACTTGCAAGACTATTATAGATATTTCAATTCATGCTCTATAAGTTATTTAAGATCTTTACCATGATATATTGAAGATATTAGAATAGATTTGAAAACACATGCATGTATACACACATAAAAATAAACACTCTATAAGTTATTTAAATAAACAATCACAATTTATGGATATTTTTACAATAAAAGAAGTTTCTCATGGCACAATTTTGTATTGATAAAAATATTGCAATAATATAATAAAGAATGATATATTTAATATTAGCAGCATTTCAGTGTGTTAACTATGACAACTAATTGATAGAAAACTATACTCATCTAAATTATAGTCTGATAAAAGTAATTCACAAATAAGTATAAAATTTTAATATAAATATATTTATTTTAATTCGCCCCGGGTCCAAAATATGTTTGGACCGGTGCTGAGGACGACATTGTCCAAGTACCACTGCTTGTCTTCCTCGTCAAATGTCCAGAGCACCAGTGCGGACTCCCGCTCATCGGCATCCTCAATCTGCACGAATCGGAGTGCTCCTCTAGCGTAGATGGCGGCGTGGCGATTCCTCGACAGCTCGGGCGTGCCGGGTGCCATCTGGCAGGTTGCCGGAGCGGCGTGTAGAGCTTGGAGAGATCATATGATAGAAACCCAATGGAGAGATCAACCCACACTAGCACCTCCCCATGCGCGGAAGTGGAGCTACCATTCCATGGCATGTCTAAGAGATACTCCATCTCCATCTTGGTCCAAGTGTTCGCCGCCGAGGAGTATAGCAAGAGATTGACGCGCCAATTTGGGGTGTCCACATGAATATAAGCAAGCGTGGTACTGGTAGATGAGGCGTGGACGACGATACCAGCGGGTAGAGGAAGCAGCGGTTGACCCGACGGTGGAATTCTGGTGGTCGTGCCCGTGCTGGCATCGCACAGGAAGTAAGCCGCCGTGGCGTGTGCGCCCGAGGCCAACGTGCTTGGGCCCCGATGGAAGATGTCCACGACAACGAACGCATGGTCCTCAGGCTGCATCAGTGAATAGAGCACCAAAGTATTTCGTGAATGTATAACCTTAATAACCTCATGATCTAAGTACATGTTGTATAATAACCTTGTTGTGATATGTCACTAAGGAGAAAAAACACTTTAAAGGAATCTCTTAGCATATCAATGACTTGGGTCTATCCAGCCATATTGTTTCCACCAGCAATATACTACTCATTGATGCTAACATAAACTATGTTCATGACCAGGAAAACACGGGTATGTAGCAACCAACAAATTAGTCTTAAGACAAAACTAGGGTATATTTATTCTGTTCATGTTTCTACACATGCGTGTGAAGTTTACTCTAAATCTCACATTTAGAGCCACAACAATTATAGAATAGGATCATGAAACATAACTATAAATCAAACGTCAATTATCATTACCTATTGAGCATACATCCAACAGACATTTGTCTAGTCCTTTCGTGCCAAACTCCGAGTGCTTGTAAGCCGACTAGTGTTGACCCTTTGAGGTGTTGTGCGACTAGTGTTGAAACTCCGAGGTGAGTAGTGGTCATATATTCTGGACAGAAATATGATGTTTTTACTTTCCGCAAAAATAATGTCGCCATATGTCCACACAAGATGATTTGGACCAGTTTTACACTTGCGTGGCAACTTGTTGTACCACCTAACCCCAAGTTTCAACTTGTTGTACAATTGCGCCCGCAAGGTTAGTTTTGTATCTCACCGGTGATATACCACTTTATATTTATTAGAAAAGTTGATGGAAATTATAAGCATAAACTAGCTAGCCAAAGTTGATTAATTATAGGTTATAGTGAGAACAATAGCAAATCGCGGCCGTTAAGCAAAGTCTTTTGCTTCGTTTCGGGGTCTGGAATGGTACGCGGTACCAAGTCACGTCGACAACAGGAAAAGCAAATCAAAACGGTTGCCGACGACTTGACCGTGAAAGGGAAAGGAAACAAAAAAAGCGCGAGACGTGTCCCTGTGCGGCGCGAGACGGAAGAAAGGGGATGAGCTCGTCGGCGTCGGCGTCGCCGGTGCCGCCGGAGGACGACGTCTGCTCGGTCTGCCACGACCGCTTCCGGATCCCCTGCCAGGCCAACTGCTCCCACTGGTTCTGCGGTTCGTCCCTCTCCTTCCTCCTCCACTTTCCCCTTCTCCCACCGGAACGGAGAATTCTCTAGTTTCTTCTACAAGGATCCGGTCAAATTGCTTGGAGGCAGTCTCTTCTCATAGGAGCGTTCGGACGATTACGCGAAGCTGATGCTGCTGAATTAATTTGCCAAGGGGGGCTTTTGGATTGGCCGGAATTGCCGAGGGTTTGTAGATTCGTTCAGTCGTTGGGAACAATTGCAAGCTGCCGAGCCTGATGCCCAGATCGAAAGCTGGCCACTGGTTTCTCAGGGTTTGTGTAGCGTGTAGTTGCTCAATCGATCCGAAATGAGGGTTTAGGGTGTGCGGTTTGCTTGGGTGAAATAAAGACAGGTTAGTGAGTGCTCACAATGTGCACGACCCCATGCAGAAACAGAAGCTAGATTTAAGGTTGTTTCTCATTATCTGGAAACGAAGATTTTAGATTGTTCCCTGCTGACACTGAAGCAGATGAACACCACCCCCTCGTGCATCATCCTGGCACAGCCAATGTCCGCTCATAGGGGATTAGGCAAGAAACTCACCTGGGCACATTCACATATAGGATGATAGTTTTTATTTCTAGGAAATGTGGCACTGACTTTGTTCACTAGGAATAAACAGTTTGACAGTTTGAATACCTTGTTGTAGTATTAATGTCATAGAAATTTACTATGTGGTGTTATATGGTGGAGATGTTCGCTGCACAGATTACTATTTTTCTTTCAGTTTCCCTTCTATATGATAGATGGTAATATCTTGTTGCTAATTCGCTCATTAGCTATAGTTCATCCAACATACTCCCTCTGATCCGATTAAACTGTCGGAGGAAGTGAACGTTAAACGCACAATGTGCTAGCTGTCTCAGGGACAATTTATTTCGGGCCCGAGGGAGTATTATTGCCTTGGGTACTATCTTCCATAACTGAAGATTTAGTTAGTACTTCTAAGTTCCAAGTTTTTGCAGGAGAGTGCATCATCCGTGTTTGGAACCATGGAGCTGCTATACAGCCTTGCAAGTGTCCCAATTGCCGGCGGCTCATAAATCTGCTGGTACCTGCTAATGTATCAGAGGATGAGAATGATGATCCCCAGCTACAGCGTGTTTTGGGAGAGATTCAGCACTATAATCACATATTCGGTGGAGCCCCACGCAGCCTAACTCAGGTTTATTTATACTCTGGTCGTGAAGCTGACTTCATTTATTTCACATATAATATAGTTTTCACAAGAGATTTGGCCAAATGATAATTCCCACCTTTTGCAAGAAGATGTAAATTTTGCAACTGTTGTCCGTGTTTGGAATCATGGAACTTCTATACAGGCTTGCAACTGTTGTCCTGATATAAATTTTGCAATGAACATATGATTGGCCAAAATACCTGATAGCACTTCAGCAATGCAAATGGGAACGTGTCAGTCTCCCATGTTCTTATAAGCTAGAAATTCCTGCATTAATGAATGTAGGGAAAGTAGAAAGTTCTACACCATAATCAGCTATGTTGTCACCAGATTAAACATTGCAAAAATGCTTGGATGCAGGTATTCACGATTTATACTTTGTCATAACAGATGTTAGCAACTTAGCATTCTACAATTATTTGACTGTATTTTCAAATCCAAAGACCAATTCTAGGTATTTACTTATAGTAGATCATGGTAAGATCTAGTTCATTATTTGACCCCCTCATCATTTTGCAGAGGTTGCAAGACCTACCGTTTTTCATACGAAGACTGTTCCGGGAACTAATGGATCCCCAGAGAACCCTGCCACTTGTCTTCAGGGCGAGGATGATTCTCATGGTATGTATTGCTCTAGGCAATTAATCTGTGTTTGCCATCTTAGCATGATCCTGGAAAATCACTAAGATTAGGGAAATAAACAGGCCGTGCTGTTTGTTACTTCTTTCATTCTCGTACCAACCCTTGGTGACTGGTGCAATGGATGCGATGCATGAGACCGGGCATTCGAACATAAATATATGAACCTGACACACTTGCTGATTCGAACTTTGTAGGTGGCCCTGAGTGCAATCTACGTCCTGAGCCCGGTCGACATTCTCCCTGAAAGTAAGCGCTGACATTCCGTATCAATTTACATTCCTGACTCCCGAGCGACATGTGATGCATCAACCTAATCGACGCTCCCACGGGTGTTCTTGGAATGCGCAGGTGTGCTGGGGCTGTTCGGGTTCTTTGACGACTTCCTCATCCTCGTGATCGTGTTCATGCACCTCGCCGCCGTCTACCGGTCGCTGCTCCTCTACCGCCACGGAGGCCACTGAATCGTCGCCGGCATTTGGTGGGTAGTAGTTCATGGCGGCTCTGAATAGTTGAGATTTGATTTGTACGGAGATGTTTGCCAGGTTGATGGATGCTATAGATTTAGTAGGCGCAGTCTGTGTTTGTTAGCTGCTTCCTCGTGGCCCTTCTCGTTGTGTGAGTGGAAGTGGGGTGGGTCTACTTGGTTTGCTGGATGGATCCATGGGCGTGCGAACCACGTTGTATCTTGTTAGCTCAATGTCAGTGTTGGTTAAAAGAACATGAGGAAAAGGTTGTTTTTTCTCCTTCCAGTGTTTGTGGATAATGTGTGAAATTCTGCTTGGTTTGCTGACTCACAAATTCTGAATCCAAAACCCAACCAAGACGCGCTGTCAAACTAAAGATAAAACTCGTACTGTACATTGTGAATTTCATTTTTCCTGCATGCATTTAACAGTGCTGCTGCCCGCTTTTTTGAAACAAAGAGAAAACTCGCATCTTGGCTGTCCCTGGGCTAAATTCCAGTTTCCAGACGAGAAGCTGAAACTGAACGAGATCGAGTCGTAGAGGTCAGGTCAGGAATTTGGCATTTGTTTTGTGGTGGCTCTTGCGAGGCCAAGTAAACTAGCGGCTGGAGGCGGCTCGGAAGGGCCACGCTGCTCTCCTCTGCCGGTTGAAGACGCCGAATCCCCCTCACCCTCTCCGGCTGGCTCCCCTCCACTCCCTACGCCGAGAGAGGCAGACGCTGAAGAAGCCGGCCACAGAGGAGGAGGAGGAGGAGGAGGAGGGAAGCACGAGCGCCGCCCAGCGTCGCCTACCCTATGCGTGCGTACTACCACTCTTCTTTCTTCTACCCCCACCTCTAGTCCTCGACGAGTCTCCACCCACCGCGCACGGCTCCTCGCCCCGCCGGGATGTGATTCTGTCTACTCCCAGCCAATCTTGCGAGTTCCGTGCTGTTCTTGCACGCGTGCCGAACCGGTCTTGAGACTCTGTTTTACTGATTTGAAATCCTCACCGCTCACCGTGGCTAACGCTATTGCAGGATGTTGGCCAAGCTGTCGTTTCTGACGGCCACTGAAGCTGCTGCCGCCGCGTCATGCGCCTTCTTCCCATCTTCTGTAAGAACAATCTAGCTCCTTCTGCATACTGTCTGGTGTTCAGCAAATTCAGATGTTTATGTAACTTGCAGAGTCAGAATAGTACTCAGTGAGTTCAGATGTTACGCAACTGTTTATTTCGGACTCAATTACTTGAGGCATCTAGAATCTGCGAACACCGATTTGATAGAGGTCTTAGACTACATTCACGTTGATTAGAGGATATCTTTGAGCTTGATTGTATTGTCTGTTAATCTCAACTTAACACTGTCAAATTACCCCTTTTCACCATAGCCAATGATTTCAGCAAAAAGCCACGTACTTTGTTGTTACACTACGAGTTCTCAATTTCTTAGTTTGCCACCTGTTCACATAATGGATAGCTGTCATTTGAGAATAGTTTGTGTTTTATTGCTGCAGCGTGATCTCTTGGCTTCACCAAGGCTGAATGTTTCTAAGAAGAAATTTGAAACAAGATTAAATATCCAGCCAAACATTCAACACGGAAAAACTCAAGATGCAACTAGGATTCACGGAAAATGGCGGGTGCTATCCTCTGACCAAGCTCAAACCGCTGTCGTGGATGCTGGTGATAGCAAAACATGGGAAGAGTGCCAACAATTACTCACCTCTTTAAATTTCTCCACTGAAGATGCTGAAAAGATGCTGAAGAAGGCGTACGGATGGATCCATTCGCCCTACTGGACTGAGGAGAGAAAGAAGGAGGTTCCGAGCGCCGAGTTGGTAAGCGGAGTGTTGAACTATATCAGGGGCCTCGGGCTCTCTGACGAAGATCTTTACAAGTTGCTCAAGAAATTTCCAGAGGTCCTTGGATGTGATCTTGAGAGCGAGGTGAAGCTGAATGTCGGCAAGCTGGACAGTGACTGGAAAATAAACGGGAAAACACTCCGGAGTGTTCTTCTACGGAATCCGAAAGTTTTGGGCTATAACGTGGATTGCAGAGGGGATTGTGCGGCACAGTGCACCCGCTGTTGGGTTCGGTTCTAATGTTATGTTCTACATTATACAAGTTCAGATGATACGTTATCAAATAGGCAAATAGCTGTCTGCTTTTGCATCGGTTGTTCAAAGCAGGCAGATTTGTATAGATGGATGGACCTGTTAGTTTTATAAAGATTCAAGAACATCTGACCCACACTGTGTGCAAAAGGATCTGCAATAAATATATCAAGTACCTGTGAATCGTATGCCTTCAGTCTGTCTTCCTGTTTTGGTTTCTGCTATTGTACTCGATATATCTTCAGACTTTAGTTTCCTTCTAGCAATCATCTAATGGGTGCCCTGTTTCTCAGTCCCTGTAACCTACCTGGGAATGCCCTTATCTGACTCGAAGCTGAAGCGGGTGTGCTACCAGGCAATCATCGACAAGCTTCTCAAAACGTTAAGCGGATGGAAGTGCAAGCTGCTCTCTCTTGCTGGAAGAGTTGAGCAGGTGCGCACTGTTCTGTCCGCCATGGCTATTTACCAGCTAATGCCAGTTGCGCCGTCGGCATGATTAACCAAGCGCATCGACAAGATCGAGGAGGCTTTTCATCCGGAGCGCAGAGGAGCAAGCGTCCGCAGGCATCCCAGTTCGCTGGTCTGACGTGTGCAAGCCAAAGATCTTCAGTGGGCTTGGCATCCCATCCCTAGCCAAGCAAGGCTGCGCACTGTGGGTGCGTTTGCTCTGGCAGTGACAAGGATGCCACTGACCTCTGCAGCGCATCAATCAAGCTCACTTGAGGAAATGGGGACTGAGCCAGCTTCTTGAATGGCCCGTAGGTAATGGTCTGCGACCCGGCGATCCTTGGCCTAAACTTCGGCAACACTCAACAAGGATTTTTTTTACAGTTGGCAAGGCCCTCACTGCAGGCACATGGATCCGATACATCTTTCCTGTGGTCGTGTTGAGAATGTTGAGGAGGAGTGAGAGGGATGATATGGATGTAACAAACCGACACTTTTGGTTTCATTATGCAATGAAATCGGGGGCAGAAGGCCTTTAATTCGAAAAAAAAGCCCAACCCGTCGGTGACCGTGCTGCGTGAATACTGTCAAGTGTCAACTCTGGGAATTTTCGAGATGGATTCAGCTGCAGCCTGATACTGCAGATAGGGTGGATTGGAAATGGATTGCCGATGGTACCTACTCAGCCAACTCTGCATATAACATTCAGTTTGAAGGCCAAATTCGCTCTGACGATCCAATGCTCATTTGGACATCCATAGCCCCTCCCAAAGAAAAGAAAAAATCTGTGCTGCTTGCGACCAGAGGCAAGTTTCTCACCGCTGACAATCTGCTCAAGCGCCAAATTCAGCATAACCCAATCTGCTCCCTCCGCAACCTGCACCCAAAAAACTGCCATCACCTGCTGTCGGCCTGCCCTTACTCTGCTCAAGTTTCGACTCTGGTTGCTGCTCGTCTGCGACCGCCTTTTGACTCTCTGCCTATGCCGGTTACTGGCCCCCTTCGACAGGGCTGGCTCGACCAACATCCTAAGCTAGAAGCTGACCAAACTCAAGTGCGGAAAACTGCCACTGCCCTTACATGGTGGATGCTCTGGAAAGAGCAGAACAGTCGTGTGTTCAGTGTTCAACAAGAAGGGTTGCTCCGAGCTGCAACTGTTTCACCAGATGGTCGATGAGGCTTCCAATAATCCAATTGGCACAGCGTTGGTATCATCACAGCAAGAAGTCGGTTAGTCAATGTTCACTGAAAATCAGCAGCTTACTGTGTTTTCGTCAACAACAAAAAATCAGAAATCTGGTCACAATATTGTGGTATGCTTGTTTGCTCCTGGTTATCAGATGATGAATATATGATTTTAAGCTTCTAAATTTCCAGGTGCGATTTGGTATATCAATACCTGGAACTGAAGCAAGACCCAAAAGTTCTCCCATCTATTAACTTGGCAATGTTTTTTTTACCTACTTGGCAATGTGTTGATGTATGGAAACTGTCATTTCCACCCTAATACTGCACTCAAGTTTAGTTGGATCATTATATCCAGTTGCATCATCATGTCAGTTCAGCACTCAGTTCCTCTTGAAAATAAATTAATCAATTTAATCAATCGAATACCAATATCATGATGCTCATGAATTACAGTAGAAGTATCTGTTTTTTAATTAGTCCACTGTCCTAAGTGCTGTGCATGCTAGTGCCGCCAACCAATTTGGTTTTAAGTTTTGTAGCTATTCATCAGGTTCTGGGAGTTTCAGATCACCCTTCGGACCCCCATAAGAAATCAAAAATCCATCGCGACTGCTCCAAGGAGGTCGAACCCCTCAAAGTCGCAGAAATCAAAGCCGATTGGGGAGGGGAGTTGCCCTCGCCCATCATCCAAGCTCGCTTTGCCACCGGAGCACCTGAAATCACTGAACATGCTGCCCGCATTCAACGCCTCGCCGGCGGTCGGTGGCTGCTCACCGGAGCCGTGCACGAGGATGACATCATTGGTGTTGGCGTCGGCATCGGGCGGCGGCAGCGCGGGCGTGTGTCCGTCGAAGACGCCGACATGGGCGAAGAGTTTTTCCTTCCTGGAGAATGTGACGCCGCAGGAGCAGACCCACCGGTCGCGGCCACAGTGCTTCTCGTGGGTGCGGAGGTCGGCGAGCACGGAGAACCGCTTGACGCCGCAGCGGCGGCAAAGGTGGCTCTTGTCGCAGTGGCTCCGGCGGTAGTGGTTCTTGACGCAGACCGGGTTCTTGAGTGGCTGGAAGTCCCTGTGCTCCCTGTTCCGCTTGCACCCGGCGTAGGGGCATGAGTAGTAGAAGCGCCTCGTCTCCTGCGGCGGCGAGGAAGGCGGCCCGGGCTTGGCGAGGGCGGTGGGCGTCGTGTAGTGGTCGCCGTGGCCGCGCATGTGCATGCGCAGGTTGGCATCGCGCTTGAAGCCCTTGCCGCACACCTTGCAGGCGTGCGCGTGCGGTGCCAGGATCTCCTCCTTCTCGATCTGGACCACCTCGTACGGCCCCGGCGCCGGGTGCTCCGCTTGCTCTTCGTTGCCGGCAGCGGCGTCGGCATCATCAGCGTTGTCCGAGTCGTCGCTCCCTAGCTGCTCGTTTGCCGGCGATCCGGCGCTACTGTCCGCCTCCGCGCCGGTGTCGGCACCAGTGGCGAGGTCGTTGGCGATGGAGACGAGCTGCACGATGATGCACCGGAGCTCCGCGGACACGATGGCGTGCTGCTGCTGTGGGCGGGGCGTGGAGCAGAGTATCCCGCGGAGGTGCCCGATCTTGTGCTCCAGGAACGTCAGGTACGTCGTCAGCACCGCCCTCGGGTCCGACCGGCCTTCCCCGGCTCCTTGGCCCTGGCTGCCATGCCTCTCCTCATGTCGAGGAGCTTGACCGAGCCTCTGATCGAGATCCCACGCCTCCATGATCCCAGCCGTTAAGCTCTGATGGTGATCGGGCTGGAAGAAGTGCAGATGATTATTATTACTCGCGAAATGATCGGCACTGCTACACATGATGAACTGGACTCGATCGATCTCTTAGTTTGCTTAATTTGTCGGGTGGTGAAGTGAATTCGTGGCTGTGGCAGTGCGTGTGGCTTGAGCTTAGTTCATGGAGCTGGTTATATATATGCATGGAGATTGATCGTACGTGCGTGCTCCGGTGGGTGGGCTCCACGGCGGCCGCCGGCCGCGTGGAGGAAGGAAGGAAGGAGGGAGGAGATGACGCAGGGATGTGAACGCGCACGGGTTCGGTATGATTCTTCCTCACTTCTGGGCTCCTGGCCCTTGGGGCACTGCCTTCGGACAGGAAAGCGACGTCGTCTTTGCCCTTTGGTGCTCTTCCGGGAAAAATATTTGCCCCTCTTTGATCAACAAAAGTTCAAAAACGTAAAGCGCGCGTTTGGACCGCCAGGATTCGGAGCCTGACTCGCAGAGTGATCGATCGACACCCAGTTTGGTGAGCTTAGTACGTGATCGATTATCCAGTTGCCGAGTCAGAGTAAAAGTTGCAAACCTAGGCCCCGATTGGTTGACTGGAAAATAGCCAAAACGACGGGTAAAGTTTACGGACCACTTTAGGTCATTCGAATGAGAATTAGCTTAATTCTCGTCGAGTAGTGTCATCCACATTTGAAGAAAAAATATAGTCGCAAACAACAAGCGAAAAATATTCTATTGCAGCAACGGTGCGAACAAAGTATATTCTGTTGCAGCTATGGTACTATTGAAGAAAATCCAGTTTAAGGTAAAAATTGCAACTAAAGGAGAATTCACTTGTAAACGTAGTGTGTCAGTCACTTTTTAGAAAAGTGATGAAACCACAGTTCAAAGAAATATACAATTGCACTTTTCTGAAATGACTGAGATTTAAGAAACAATCAGTTGACTGAGGCATAGGCACTCCCACAATGACTCACAAGGACATGGCATCGCCTCGAGTTGGTGCCGCTAAAGACGGTGGTGGATTCGTGGAGTAGTATGACGTTGTAACGAGAGATTGAAGGGAAGGGAGGGGCCCCACTATTAACATCAGATTCTAGCATGCTCCTAAGGGAAGGGAGGGGCCTTTTTCGACGCCTTAAAAAATCAAGCAGCTTGTGCATTTCCGCAATAATTACATAAAATACTGACAAGGTAGGTGCTTTTGTATAGTTTCGTAGAAAGGAATAACCAGAAAGTGACGGGGAACGAAACGGATAAAACATTGTACATGGACATGTGTGTGCCTCTCTTTTTTTCCATCTAAAAATGGAAGCACAAGCACGCTTTCTACTGCTCATGTTCCTGCTTACTCCATGGCTCGGGTTGAAGGCCATTTTCTCATGAGGAAAAAGCCTACCGCCAGCTGTCTTAATTTGCCCCTTTCTTTTGGAAAACGCCTTAATTTGCCCTTTCGAGCTACCGATCGCTACTTATCCTAGAGTAACTGTACTGTAGCAGTACTACTGGATTACCACGTGACAGTTTAACTCCGGGTTTGCTATATAGCACGTGCGTGGACTCGGAAACCCCAGCTGACCTGTCTGGTTAGTTAACACATGCTCCAGCATAAGTTACTGACTGACATACTCTAGAAAGTTTCTTAACTTTTTATTCTTTTGCAATGAATCTACTTATGTGCCAGGAGCCCTGGATCAATCATAGTCACGCATGGCTCAACGTCCCTGGCTGGTCCTCGGTATTTCTTTCGGAATCTCACGACATTCACACCTCATCAGTGGGATAGCCGCCTCGCCCTTGAAGCTTCGATCATGCACCACAGCAAAGTCTCCAGCTTCTTTTTTTTTCTTGAAGAAAAAGTCGACAGCTTGTGTCTACCAACGACTTTTCATGTTCGCCACGTGTCAATCTGTTCATTCTTATTATTTTTTTGAATTTTTCCATATATATTAAGCCAACAAAGAGTACACGATTACATCGATTACAAAAACAATACAAAAAGAGACGAGCAAATCTATGAGATTTTCAATCCCTTTCTTCTTCCATGACACAATCTTGTACTTTTCTGAAAGCAGCCGTAGAACAACGCCGAATACACCAAACCACAGACATGTGAATACCAACGAAGGTTCTCCCCTTTTAATTTTGAGCCGCAATGCCAAGGCTTTGTGCACGCACGCAGCCATTAAATTAATTAAGCAACATCGGCAAGAGCACCACCACTGATATTCCAGGGACAAATAACCGAACCACTTTGTCGACGTCGTTGGGAGCCGAGAGAACGAATCACCATTGCCGAAGACGTAGTAGCCGGGATAGATAATGCGAGGACAAACCTCCTCGCGGCAACCATGAGAAACAATCCAAGATTGATCTGGCGAAGCAAGATCTGAAGAACCATACCTAGACAAACTTAATCTTTCATAGCCACCATTGACGTCGGGAAGGAGATCTCGCCGACGAACAAAGCGCGGAAGATCACTTATTGCAGACGATGCCATCTCCATTGACGAAGAAGATAACAACCAAAACCAAGTTCTAACATTAAGGACCTTTGTGTAGCGCCCTGCGCAGGTCCGAGGTCGCCACCCCTCCTAGTGCCTGCGGCACCTAGAGGACGTGACGACCCGTCAATTCTTAGACGAAGGCGACGATGAAGATGCAGATGGCGCCGGCGGCGACGGCTAGGGTTGAAACCCTAGGCTGCCGCCTCTCTCTCCAGTCCTATGTTTCTTCGTCCGTGTGTTTTTTTAACTACTATAAAGCAAATAGATACATGCTTCATCCGTTTCTGTAAACAAGTCTATTTTTTTTTTCAAAAGTGAGATGATATAAAGTAAGATAATTTTTAGATAAAAGATCAACAACTATTATAGTATACGGAGATCATATGAAAATATATTTCATGATATATCTAATGGTATTGATTTGGTATTCTAAATTTGTAAGTTTTTTCTACTAGCTTGATCAAACTTCACACTGTTTGATATATGACTAACTTCAGGACCGTAGAGAGTATATTGTGGCTAGAAGAAAAGGTCGAACTATCTATTTCTTGTTGGTCAAAGGGTCAACGACTATATATGTAGAACAAACCCTTGATAAACACCCTCACAGAAATTGAAAATATCATCCAAGATCAAGATCTTGTGGATATCAATGCCTTCATCCTCCTGCATCCCCGACAACGTGTTGTGCTCGGTGCCACCTCTAAACTTCTATATCACCATCGAATGTTGCCCTGGATAAGAAAACACAGAGAAAATTGGTGAACACAAACCACACACACTCATCGACAAGGTCAAGACCGGGCCAAGCATCGTCTGTTGCAACTAGATCTAGAGGACCAACGCACAACCACACCAATTGCTCTGCAAAACCATACCACCGAGACAAACCTGCAAGGCTTCAACACGCGTAGAAAAAATGAGACCCACCACTTAAAAGAAGCAACAATCAGACGATTATTCGCTCTCCTCAACACCATCTGATAGACTGCCTCCGACGAGAGGTGGATGATGAGTCGGGGAAATCTTTTTCTTGTTCGATAAAAGGATTTGCTCAAAGTTCTTTTTAGGGGATCAAGGTCTTTTGGCATTTTATTATGAGGGATATGTTCATAAGGTCCAAAATAATTGTTCCAAATTCCCATGGACGCAGATTTGGGTTCTTATTATTTTAAAAACAAATCTGTTGTAGGGGCTTTCCCTACCACAATCCTTAAAAAACATTTTTTTATATTTCACAGAAAATATATTAAATTCGTGATATAATTAATTAAATAGATGTTGAGAGAATGAAATAAGTAGAAAAACCATAAAATGTTAATGGTTTGCGGCCCATATCAGAATCGCTACGGCTTACGGGGTTGGGCGTCAAATAAGAGCACTCATGTTATTTGAGGCTGACTATTTTCCCAGTTTGGACTCAAATGGGTTTATGGCGAACAAATTTAGACACTCGTAGTACAATGTCTGATGTTTTTAGTATGGGCTAAATGAATGGGCTCCAAATTGCATGGTTCCGACCGGCCAATACTATTCGGCCTAACTTTGCCCGCGAGTGGCGTGCATCTCGCTGTCTTCATGATTCTCCAAAAAAAAACATCTCGCTTTCTCCCTAGTCTTTGTTTTAGGCACGTGAGTTCGTCACGTTTCTCTTAGTGCATTAGTTGTTCAATTTATACAATTTAGGTCCCGATTGGATTGTCGTTTATTAGCCGAAACGACACTCCAAAATTACCAACCTCTGCACCTCCTGTGGAATTTCAGGTGATACAACGTTAAGACCGGGCAAAATATTCGGACCGTAATATGTCACGGCAATCGAATCGGGGCCTTAATGTAACTTGCACTCTGTAACGAATTTCGCCCACTGTGTGCGAGAAAACACTCGAAAACAATGTGCGAGAAACACTCGAAAACAATGTGACACATGTCAGCTTCTGTGATACTATGGTTTGTCGAGTATCCGCGCAAGACATTCGCCAATATTTTGCTCGGACAAAATACTCAGCATTACCTTTGCCGACACCCCGATTCTTGACACGCAGTAAACACAAGTTTGAACAGTCGGCCAAAAGAATGTCGAGTAAGTTCGTTTCCTGTAGTGATGGGAGGATTGAATTGCTGAAAAGAGCGATGGGAGGATTGAGTTGCTGAAAAGAGAGTTGTTTGCATAGAACCACCACATTTCTATCTATCGAAAAACCACCACTTTTCGCTTAGATCATAAAAAACCATCATTATTCATGAGATTTCTTGCAATGTACACTAAAAACGAATTGAATGCGAACTAGCACTCGTGCTGACAGGTTTGACCCACCAGTCAGGGGTTACGTGGCAGCCTGTGTGGACATGGGCCCACCTCAGACCAATAAATAATTAAATATCTCAAAAAATCTAAATATCCAAAAATAAATTTTGGGATCAACAACTCGTTGCGGCGGACCACGAGCATGTCTAGGTTCGCGGTGCCGGCTGAGGAGGCAGGGCGGTAGCCCACGCAGGCGGCCAGGGGGGCCTCAGCGACTCTGACCCAGAAGAAGGGATGGGGACGATGCATTCGCTGCCATGCAGGGGCGTCACTCAGGCACTTCCCATGGATAAGGCGGCGTTCCTCGGGTCCGCGTCGAGCTTCAGCTCCTTGGGAGGCAGCAGTGACGGAGAAAGTACTTATCATGCAGGGAAGAAATAAAAGGCGCCAGATTCAGGTCCGCGTGGAGCTTCAGCTCCAGCTCGTCGAGAGGTAGCAGCTTCAGATCGGACGGCGGCGGGCTGGGGATGCGGAGGTTGGCGTCGATCTCGTAGGACCGGAAGGAGATGCGCAACGGTGGACTAGCGGCGCGCGTCCCCCTCCTGGATCGAGATGTATCGGCGCCCAGGACCGCCGCCCACTTTCTCCTAGCTTGGATGGCAGAGAAGAAGACCAGGGAGGAAGATGTGGGCATTTTGGTCCAAAATTTGGATTTTCGATTTTATTTTTATTGGGGAACAGTCAATAGAACCACATCTTCCCTCACAAATGGGATATTTAGATTTTTTATTTTTGACATATTTTTTATTGGTCTGATATATGGGCCCATGTCCACACATGCTGCCACGTAAGCCAATAGTCTACACGTTCTGCCATGTAAACCCTGACTGGTGGGTCTCACCTTTCAGCAAGAGCGTCAATTCACATTCAATTAGTTTTTAGCGTAGTACTTGCAAGATATCTCGCGAATACTGATGGTTTTTTGTGATCCAAGAGAAAAGTGGTGTTTTTTTCGAAATTTAGCTAGAAATATGGTGGTTCTATGCTAACAACTCCTGAAAAGAGGCAGGGATGGGGGTGTTGATTTTGTTGGATTAGTGGAAGCAGAGGGTTCTGGGGTAAGTGGACGAGGACACACGTTCACGGGTTTAGAATGAACTATGAATGCAACAATGCATATTTGGCTCCCTAAAATCTACTATAAGCACCAAATATGCGTTGAAGTATAGAAATTATGCTTCTGAAGATTGAAGTATGACGTCCTTGGTTTAAGAAAAGTAACACAAACATATAATGAGCTTACAACGGGTCAAAGCAGAGACTTATTTGGTCCTACAAAAATATTGGTAACCCATTGCAGCCTTCAAACATGTGTCAATCCGGAGTAAAGGATGCAATAAAATACGCTTAAAGTCACCTGTATGGAGCGGAAATTTGAAAAGTGAAGGAATTTAAAGCAACAGTCATGAATTACTCAGATCTCGACAATTTTTACGGGCTTATTAACCCATTTGGTGGAAAAACTTAAACAAATAGAGGCGAGAGCGAAAACACACATTGCAACACCGTCAACATAACTAGCATCTATAAACCTTGGTGAGAAACATCTACGGTTACAACTGAGAGGAGCTTGGCCACTCAATTCACAAGGGTTGGATTACACGGTAATGCAAAACTCCTAACAATGTCGCGATAAGTCTCAACAATATAGCTCTGATCATCAAGATTGTCTTGTCATATAAGTACCACTAGAATTCCCAGTAACTCCCATTCCAAGTGGCTACCATAATCATATCAAAGCTCTCGAAACCTAAAATAGTAGCACGCATCGCACCCCTCTGCATTTCATATGGGAAAGGCAAACACATATATAGGCAATTTGGGACTGTATGGGAAACTCTTGTACTCAGGGTAAGGTCCATTAAATTGATAATCCACCAACCAGCCAACAGATATTCAAGCTTGGTGTACAAATAGCACATGTTATATCAAATGAACACACATTTAAGATCATTTTCGCTGTCCATTTATTTAAGGCGTGTTTACAACTGTTCAAGACTAGTTCAACTCATAGCCAAGACGGATTATGCTCTACATGTACGGTTACTGGCTTTTTTCGACAAAGTAATTATATTAATATTAAGAAGATACCAATAACGTAGAAGCGTTGCATCAATATAATGTAAAATAACTAGTTGAGACATTAAGAATGCACACAACCTAAAAATAAAAGAAAAACCTAGCCACAGTGACCAATCATTGACAATAGTAGGACCCAAACCACCAAATACAACACCTGGACTACATATGGTTACTGTCTTACTTAAATATGCATACATGTACGTGCTCTCATATATGTCAATTCCATCCACTTCCTTACACCGATTCAACGTAGATAAGTTCAACATTTATACACTTTAAAAGTTCATCTACTCCCGTACACCGTTTCAACACACGCGGATAATGTGGCTGGTACCCTTTTGGGATTTCTCTCCTCGAAGGAAATTCCGGAGGAGTCCTAATACTACAATGATCGGATCAGAATTCCTTCTTCAATCCAATTCTTGATCTGTCATGGGCTATAGGAAGCAGCCGATCATCAGGCTACGACTCTGGCTGACAGAATTCCTGACTCTCACGACATGGCAAGCGAAAGTTCGAGGGTGTGTCTAGGGTTGATGGCGGCGGCGAAGGGATAGACCGCCAAAGATGGTGGATAGAAAGGAGGAAGTGCATGTTGGTGACACTCCGGGAGGAGTGGCATAGGCCTCAGACACGAGGAGGCTCCAGTGGCTAATTGTTATCCTATCATAAATGTAAAACTGGAAGAATAATACTAGTTATCAACGATTTGACGCGCTTGTAAGAAGTGAGCCCAGCTCACTGGTTAGGGAAGTGGATGTACAACCCAGCCACCCAGGTTCAAGTCCTCACGGACGCAGATTTGGGTTCTTATTATTTCAAAAAAAAAACCCGCTGTAGGGGCTTCCCCTACCGCATTATTTCTTTGTTAGGTCTCAAATTGTTATCCTATTATAAAGCAAACGAAAACAGTTCTACTAGAGGCAGGATAAGATATCAAACTGTTATAAATATATGCACATGCCAAAAAAAAACATGTGTGTTAAGTACCAAATCGATTTGTAACTATGTGCATCAATTGATCCAGGGCCAAGGACGGCACCATCTTAAAATAACCAAGTTAACTAACCTGCCCACTATCTTGAAATTGAGGATGCCATATAGCCTTCCATGTTGGTGAAGACTTTTGTATCATCTCGGTATATGTCCATATTTCATATTTGTATCTGTCTTTTTATGTTCACCTTACCTCTAATAGAGGCGTCCGCTAAGACATAAGTTTTTTTAAGAAGGCTACAAGAGCTGAAATAGTTTCGCTACTGCCTGAAAGGAAATCTGATGCGAGAGAGGCGTCTTGGAGCGCGAGCTCCATGTAGCTCGTTTTTTGAAAGAAAAAATTGCATTAAAATTTTCAAATAATCAGGAAGAAAATCTCAGATGTAAATAGTAATATGATTTTTAAGTGCGTAAAAATTGAACTTGAAATTCGTTATAATGTGGGCTGGAAAAAAAATGACAAATGGATGGACTAGGTAGTGAACAGTACATAGTTTTAAAACTTAGCATTTTGCCTGATTTATCTTTTTTTTTGTGGCTCAAAATACAATGAATTATGAGTTGAAACTTTACACGATTGTAGATCTAGACACTATCTACATCCAGGATTGTATTCTAGATTTGTTGAAACCAAAAAGTGCCTCGAGCTCCATTTGCACTTGTGTGCGGCTGTTAAAAAAAACTGAAATGGGCCAGAGTTCTTTGCTATTTCCTGCGGGCCAACACTTTGCGGGCCAAATTTGCCTATGCACCGGGCATCTCCCTGACCTGCTCTAGGCTTGGTCCGTGGACCGTGGCCCATGTGAGTTCGTCGCGTTTCTCTTAGAAATAGAACAGCCAGCAACTCAAAATCCTTAATTTTTTTTAGAACGTAAATGCTTTTAGTTAGGAAGAGCGTCTGTTGTATAAGTAACCTCCAGTCGACTCATATCATATTCGATCAAAATTCTCATAGCAGCATGGGCAATTTACATGTGACTGTTCATTATTAGTTGTTTAATTGTGCGGTTCCCATCCATGTAAGCATGCGGAACTAGGACTTTACCATGAAGGGAAGTCGATAAAACACATGGCAAAATCTATAGCTTTGGGTATTGAGATTAAATCTTGATCGTCATCATCATCATCCGATCTTGGCTTGTCCAGAGAAACCGGGCGTGACTTGTTCAGCTGACATCGTCGAAGTTGCTGCTCATCAGATGCAACGTGGCGCTCGGCAGCACCCGGTTCACCTGCGGTTGCTCTGCGCTCAAAACATAACATGTCAAACCGAGATCGTGTTTCAGGCTTCGAGCAAATAAACGATGCTGTTTAGCAGCTAATTACTGATCGGGTAAATGTAATCGAACGAAGGAGCTCTTACTCTTGATGGCCTCGAGCTCGGACGGCGTGACCCTGGCCGAGAACCCGTTGATGACGTTCTTGTAGTTGTATATGATGGCCGCCTTCGCCTTCTCCTCGCTTCAATTCCAGATAATTCACAGACAGAAACGCACAGTCACTTACCATCCCCTTAAGCACGTTACACCAAAGAACTTCGCATACACGGTCGATCAATTCGTGGTACCTGCCGAGGGCGGCCGCGAGGATGCCGAGGTGGTACTTCATGCAGGGGACGCCGGGTGGCGTGGCGTCCACGAAGACCAGGTAGACGGCGGGCGAGCCGTCCGTCGCCTCGGCGGCCATGGCGACGGCGCCGGCGAGCGGGAGGAGGACGACGAGGAGGAGGACGGAGGCTGCAGTCGGAGGCTTCATTGCAAGATCGATCGACCGGAGAGGAAAGATTTCCGGGTCTGCTCTTGGCTTTCCTGTTTATATACGAGCAGGCGATCGACGAGAGGTCCGTATTAAACAGCGATTGTTCATGTTCGATTGGCTGGAAGGATATCCCGTTGCCACAGTTCCAAAGATAGCAGCATATAGCCTTAAAAAAAAAAGATAGCAGCATACCGTACGTTCATCTCTTGCGCACAAATGACCTCGTTAGAGCATTTCCAAGAGCTAGCTTACCCATATTTTGGGTAAGTAAAATGGGTTAAGGTAAGGGAGAGAGAAGGTATAGGTAAGCAGAATTTGTTTTGCTTTTCCAGCATACCCATAATCTCGATATCCAAAACTGGATTGCACTTCGGACCCACCTGTCAGTGGGTTATTTTTTTTTTCTTATTTTTTCTCTCCTTTTCCCCTCTCTCTCCCTTCTTCCCCAACCTCGACCTCCCTCCCGATGCACACGGACGAGGCAGCTAGGTCGGACGAGGTCAATGGGGTCGCCTCGGCACCGGCGGCATTCAACTTGGCGGGGCATAGCGGTCGTCCACAACCGAACTACGGCGGCGGTCGGGGGGAGGTGGTGGCGGGACGAGCTAGGAGGCGGTAGACGGGGCTCCGGCGGCGGACTATTTTGCCGGCACGCGGGGGGCAGTCCCCACCCGCTCCGGCTCGATTCTGGACCAGCGGGTACGCGCGCGACGTGGGAGGCGGCCGTCGAGGGACGCGGAGGAGTGGGACGGCCTTGGGGCGGCGCGGTGGACGCTCGCCGGCGAGCGGAGACGGTGAGGGTGGCGCCAGCCGTGCGCGCGTGAAGTTTCTGCATGGGTGGTTGGCCCTTCCCACCATGTTGAATACCCATAGCTTCAAACTCCGAAGATCTAAAGGATTGATAGGCCACGCTTTCACGGTTCGTATTCGTACTAAAAATCAGAATCAAACGAGATTTTACCTTTTTGTTCCACACGAGATTTCTGTTCTCGTTGAACTCATCTTATGACACCCGCGTTATCTTTTAACATATGTATATGCCAATTTGGAGTCAAATTTTGGGTCACCATGACCCAAAAATATGGGACCACTTATTGGTAAGTTGTTGTAGCAAGTTAATTTTTTGTTCCCAATACGCAAAAACACAGTTTTTAAGTATTGAGGACAAATATGGGTAAGCTATTGGAGATATTCTTATAAGATGAATATACATGTTCATTCACGGGAAAAAAATGTGGGTGTACGTGTTACAAATTTATAGACAAAAGGAGGAAATGAAAAAGTGACAAAACATAAACAGATGCACTACTCTCTCTGTTTTTTAAAGTAAAAATTGTAGTTTTTTAAGTTAAATTTTGGAATATAAGGTGTATTGGAATGTATGGACAGTTTTATCCATTCGCAGATGAGTACCACGGAGTTCTCTATCCCATTTTTTCTAGGGGAAATTAGTCCACCATATACAAATTCTCATGTCTTAATATTCGTGCAAAAAATGTAGACCTTACATTCAGAAATGGAGGGAAAATTACTATCTTGGACGGAAATCAAAAACAGGGAAGAAGCCAAATTAACAAGTAGCAACACATCCGTCCTGAAAAATAAAAAATTCTGACATTAAACTGTCAGGCCATGGCGACTTATATTTAGAGAGATGACGTCCAGCGTGTTGACACGGTGCAGGAGCCTTGAGCGCTTGTGGATGATCATCATTGTGTACCAAGGCATAGTGCCCGCCAGCACCCCATGTACCACGTTCACAAATTGTCAGACTACTTTACTTTACATTTTATTTTTATTTTAGACTGGAAACTACTTTGCGCTTGCGTACTCGATATGATTTGTCAACGATGAAAATTTGCAGGAAAATACAAATTTGCCCGGTCGGAGTTTGACTTTGGATGGTGATTAGCACCGACGTGAGCAAACACGACAAAACTGACAGACTAGCTAGAGATTCCTTTGGATCCTGACAAAATATGCATCTGAGTTTCCACCCACTTGACGTTGCTTGTTATCAAATCATTTAGTATGACAATTTATTAATAGGATTTTATAACTAATTCAACAGGATAAGTTGCAAAGATAACATCGCACTACTGATCCTCTCCAGTTTCCCGGGCAACGCGTACCATGCTTAATCCAAGTCAACTAGGTTGTACAAAGATAATCTATATGTTTATACTTGCATGCATGTGCAAGCTTACCGCTAACAATCTGTGGGGGTGGTACATGCAAGCTGCTTGCTGAAAATCCTCTTGCTTTTTTTTTTCCATTTTATACATTATATGCACTTCCTCCGTTTCTAAATGTAATATGTTTTAGCCTTTGTTCACATTCACATGTATACAAATGTATCTAAACATATTTTAGTCATATTTTTGTGTGTATACGTTCACTCACTTTAGTGTACATATAGACAATATGTGAAACACCTGTAGAAACGGAGGGAGTACTATATCTATAAAGCATCCACATGTATTGAAATCACAAGTCATGAGACCTAATAGTGTCACCCTCCCCCTCCCCTTCCTCTTTGTCGTACCTTGCGGTCTGTTGTCGATGGCAGTGGAACCTTCCCGCTGCTTTCTTTTCCCTCTTGCACTTGTGACCTCGGTCATGGCCCTGTCGTCTCGTTTCTTGGTCGTCACCGTCATCATCGTGGCTCCAACGATTGGATTGTTAGGTTCGGTCTTCCATGTGGAGGATCTTGCCATCTCGGGGGTTCTACTGCAGGTGGTAGCCATCATCTGGTGTTGTTGCTCAGTCGTCTTCGTCCGTGTTACGACCGGGTCACGACCTTGGGGCCTGCTCATCCCTGTTGAGAGTGGCGTAGACTTGGGCTTTCCGGGTCGGTGCTATTGATGGTCGTTTGTAGAATGTCGTCGGATTATTGCTAGTTGGATGTTGTGTTGTGTGGTGTTTGCAAGCCACGCGGGGCCTTCTGTGCTTGGAGCGAATTGCCGATGAAGTTTAGGGATGTTTCTGATGGTGGTAATTTTCCTCGTGATGGTGGTGTCAACTCAGTCGCGCTGAAGGAACCCAGGTGAAAGCTCATCATTGGCCTCATCCAATGTAGGTGATGACTATGTCTTTGATATTGTCACCTCACCATTAGGGTTCCTTTCCTTGTTGTGTGTTGTCATCTGCCTCCTAGAGTAGCCCCGTCCTCTCTGGGGTTTTTTTTCTAACGTTGCTTTTGAGCCTCATGTCGGTTCAACATGCTACCTATCTCCTTCAATGTAAGCGAGGCGTCTCGGTTTGAGCAGCCGATCCTGAGAGACTTTAATGTAAGCGAGGCGTCTCGGTTTGAGCAGCCGATCCTGATATCAGGGGTTTTCTAGATCGGCGGCATACCACGAGGGGTTACAAGTTCTTTTCTCGTTATGCATTGGTTGTTTCATTTTTGTGCCCGGCCTTGAGGTCCATTGGGCTAGAGCCTAGAGGATGGGGAAAAGGTGAAGGCTATGCAAGATCTTAATCGTCGTCATCTATAGCATTGTCCTTGGGTGTTGTTTCTCTCGTCAGAGACACCGCCTTGTTTCTCCCTCCTCCGCAAGAGCCTCGAAGTTTTGTTTAGACCATTGTGTATGGTGACGGTGCACTGCGTGAGTTGGATTCTAATGAGCCTGTTCGGACCTAGAGCTGTTTAGCGCCTAAAGCCTCTATCTTGGCTGCTCGTCGTTGTTTGGTGCTTGCAATACCAACCCCTGTTTAGTTGTAGACTTGTGCTCATAGCAAGGATCAAGCGATGTTCTTATGTATCGAGCTTAGTTGTTTTTTCCTAATCTTGGTATATTATTTTATTTTATTTGCTTACCTCCTTTTACTTGTATATATAGCCGGTATGCCTAGTTTTTCTCTCTGTAGTAAGCTATGGCATTTTAGTCAACTGCGAGTTGAGGGCTTTGTTAATTTAATGTCGGGCTCGGTTCAAGACTTCCATCTAAAAAGTTAAAACTTCTAGCATGAATTGTTCTAGACTAACTCAATGAAAGTGAAGTTGTACCTTTTAAAATATGAATCTTCAGTATTAAAGATGGATCACAAATAAGATTATGGAAATACACCTGTCTTTGGAATGTTACTTTAGGTGTTAAGTACCGAAGACTTTATCATAGTGTTGGTCACAAGTATGTTACCATTAAAAAATATCAAGGGTTGCAATACTTATTAGTTTATTGTTTGTTAGCATGGAACGGTTTATTGTACTAGCCGCAACAGGTTGTCCTAGTTCCTCGGTGTGATTTTTTTAGTTGGAATTTACCCAGGAATGTCAAATTGTTAGTCGAATCTATGTATCAGACACTAGTTCATGTCAATGCACCAATTAGTAATAAGAAATTTGGAAACTGAAGGTCCCGTTAAAGATTATCTTCTTTCTTTTTTTTTGCGGGCTCGCCATTGTTCATCATTCATAACTGCAGATTTATCATTTTTGCCCAAGCCAAAATACTACGATTTTTTTATTGAGATTTTGGATAACTATAGATAAATCCGCGGTTATGAATGATGAACAATGCCGAGTTTCAAAAATTTGAAAACTTTGTCAGGTTTATCTTTTTTGCCCAGGCCGAAATATAATGAATTTTTCATTGATATTTTGCATAACTATAGATATAAACATTATCTCCAACTAGAATTTTTGTTTTGAATTTTTGGTAACACAAAAGTGCACTTTTTTTTTTGAAAAAACGAGAGCCATATAGCTCGGGCACACCTGGGGTTTCCAATGATACTATATACTTCAAATCTCTTGAGCCTCTCCAGTTGTTTGTGGTGACAGTGCATAGTAACTCACCATCACTAAAACGACGGTTATAACGCTTGCTCGTGGCCATGCAGGCCCATCAAAATAACCAACATAAGGAATTATCTAATCAACAAAACTATACTTTGTGATGGAGCTATAGTAAATGGTACTTAAAATTATTTTTATACCACCTACTTGTTTTTTGAATGAAATCACATATTTGTTTAAAAAATATGTTTAGTTTCTTAAAGTGACTATTTTTATAAATATTCTTCGTATTGTTTTGGTTACCTTCTGTGCAAACCCACTGCTATGTCGTACGGCTCTTATAGTGGGGTGATGGAGAACATTTGCCGGGTATTGAAAGTTAACGTCCAAGCTTACTTTTTTGGACTAAGAGTTTACAGATTTGAATACTAAACTTGATAGATAGTTATGAGACCAAATAGTGAAAAATGCAGGGAATGCTCTTCTATGTATAATGTTCTTTGGTGCTCACGAATTTCAATTTAATTCTTACGTATTACAAATTTACATTTCTATCAAAAGAAATAGGAGATGGTATGGTATACATATTTACACAGCTTAAAGAGAGTGGACGTGACGAAACATGGCTTGGACCCTTGAACCCAAATCATAACCACATTTATGTTTTTTGAATGGAATTGCAAGTTTGTTTGACGATGATTTTTTTTTTAGAAGTGATTATTTTTGTAGATATTCTTTGTATTATTTTAGTTTTCACATGTGCAGACCCACGACCTTGTCATTGCTCAAACCGCCTTCTGTGTTGGTTGACGGAGCAAATTTACCGAGTATTGAAAGTTAAAGTTCAAGATTAGTATTCTGGTGTTAGAGTTTATGGATATGAGTACTAAACTTGATCGATAGTTGTGATACCCGATAGTGAAAAATGTAGGGAATGCTTCGAGTTACAATTTTAATTCGTATGCATTACAAATATACATTTCTACCGAAAGAAATGGGAGATGGTATGGTGTACATATTTACATAACTAAAAGACAATGAACGTGACGAAACATTGCTTGGACCCAAATCATAACCACGAAGAGGGTAAATGGTACTACTCCAAATTAATATCGGATAAATTCGCTGACAGTTGAGTGATCAGACAGGCGAGACAGGCGCGACGGCGGCGCTGGCGCCGTGCTCAGTGTCATCCTCCCCTTCTCCACGCTTGGTGACATCGTACAGCTCCCCGTCGCCCCACAGCGCGTACGCCTCCTCGCCGTGCACGGCGTCATCCCCCACGGCGAGCTTCTCCTCCGACATGCGCAGCGGCACGACGAACCCGATGGCCACGCAGATCAGCGACGTGGCCACCACGTTCCACCCGATCACGAAGAGCGCCCCGGCGATCTGCTTTCCTAGCTGCGCGCCGCCGGCAGTGCCGCCGTAGAACGCGCCCTGGGAGTTGGTCACCGGGAGGAAGAGGTTGCAGAGGGTCGGCTCAGCGAAGAGGCCGGTGAGCACGCCGCCGAGCAGGCCCGCGACGCCGTGGGTGTGGATCACGCCGAGGGTGTCGTCGACTTGCTGCAGGAGCTTGGAACGCTTGTGGAGGATCATCATAGTGTACCACGGGATGCTGCCGGCCAGCACGCCCATCACCAGCGCCGCCCACCCCTGAACCACACCTGCAACGTATTGGCATGTTGAAAATGTCACATTACGTACTTTGCTAGTTTGCTTTACTTTTTTCTTTTGACTAGAAAAACTACTTTGCTGTACTCGGTCGCCGTATGAACGGGGAAATTGTTGTTTCGTTTTCGATGTGATTTGTCTACGAGGAAATTTTAGGGTAAAGCTAAACAAGTGTGCGCAGATTCCAGAGACTTTGACTTGAGATGTTGATTAGCACCGACGACTGAGCACACAAGAAAAATTAAACTGGCTAGATTCCAATGCTCCCTGACGAAATATGCATCAAGATTCCACGCACTTGACGTGTTGCTTGTCCACTAATTATTCAGTGATTATTAAGTAATCAACGTGCAGCGATAAGATTGTTTGGCAGACTGCTACACGGATCCCCTCCACCTTTATAGCAGCGCAGACAATTTTGAATGCAAGCTAGGTCAACTTACTCACGGGCCGTACCCTACACGACGTAGAACACGCGCCAGCCAGCGACAGATGAGGAGTATGTACCTGCTCCTGGGGTGATGCAGACGAGGCCGGTGATGACGGCCTGCACGGCTCCGACGACGGAGGGCTTCTTGAAGAAGACGACGTCAAGGCAGGTCCAGACGATGAGGCTCGCCGCCGTGCAGATGTTGGTGTTGAGCACGGCCATGGACGCGTCCACGTTCGCCGCGTACGGCCCGCCGCCGTTGAACCCCGCCCACCCCATCCACAGCAGGCCGGCGCCGGTGAGCGTGAACAGGATGTTGTTGGGTGGGAACCTCTCCCTGTCCTTCCTGGTCCTTGGCCCGACCCAGTAGGCAGCGGTGAACCCGGCGACGCCGGCGGGGATGTGGATGACGTAGCCGCCGCAGTAGTCGATGACGCCCCACTGGAAGAGGAAGCCGCCGCCCCAGACGGAGAAGGCGCCGACGGTGTAGGAGAAGGTGAGCCAGAGCGGCACGAACAGCATCCACGCCAAGAAGCTCATCCGGCCCAGCACCGAACCCGCGACCAGGATCAGCGTGATGGCGGCGAACACGCACTGGAAGTACACCACGGTGGCCATGGGGAGGAACGGCTCGGCCATGGCCGTCTCCAGCGTGCCGTCGGCGTGGTAGTGCGCCGTGGCTGGCAGGGCGGCGCGGCCGATAAGGTAGGCCTGATTGAGGGCGGGGCCCGCGCGGCCCCAGAAGGGGAGGAGCTTCTCGCCGAAGGACATCTTGTAGGCCCAGACGACCCAGCAGATCCAGACGGCGGCGAAGGCGTAGAGCGCCATGAAGGCGGAGTTGACCGCCCACTTCTTCTTCACCACGCCGCCGTAGAGGACGACCAGCCCCGGCAAGCTCATGAGGCCCACCAGCGTGGACGCCGTCAGCTGCCATGCGTTGTCGCCCTTGTTCAGCCAGTCCGCGATCGCCGCCGACGTGTTCCCCTGGTACGCCACCGGCACCGACATCTTGGCTACCGGATCTCTAGCTCTCGCCGCGCCGGGCCGGCCTTGAGAGGGAAGCAAGCTCGCTAGCTTGGCTAGAGGTGTACGTGTGACGTGTGTAAGTGGTGTAGCTAGGTCGTCTGCTCGCCGTCGTCTATATATAGAGAGTGCCAGAGTGGGAGATTGCACGGCCCTTGGTGACGGGTGATGACGTGCCGGCCGGCCAGCCGGGCAGGCAGGCAGGCAGAGGCGATCGTACGATGAGATACGATCGGGTGGCCTCCTCAAGTATGGTGAGCTTGGTGTAGTGCAGCTGAATTTGACGGGTCTACTGTAATCGAGGAATCTAATGTCGACAGCTAGCCGTGCGGTGCAGGTCGGGAGATGGACGTGCCTTGCAGAAAAATGCAATACCACAACTACGAGAATATCCACCAACTATCCACATCCTTCATTTAATCAAGATTCGTGCAACAAATTTATCAATGAATTTTCAAATGTCAATACATTATCAATAATTGATGAATTTATGTAATTTAAATTTTACATTCATGTACTAACATGAATTTTCTGTGCATGCATTGACAACAAAAATTAAAACCATGCATTTACATATTTTTTAGTTTTTTTAACACATAAAATAGAAGGAATAATATAATTCGTTGGAAGCAAAATCAATGGTCATGATAAGCGGTGGAGATCCTCTTAGTTGTGGGAAAACCGCGTTGGCCTAGCAGTGTATCCGTTTGTTTGGTTGCCGCCCCAGTCTGCTCCCGAGTCATCCGGGGCAGGGATGGCCCGCAGGGTATGAATAAGGGCGGAGCCACCTCATACCCTTACCCGTACACCACAAGATTACTCGTCAACTATACTCATACATCTCAACGGGGACAACGTTTTCTTTTCCCATACCCGTCAACCGACAGGGTAAAAGGGTACCCCGCGGGTAAAAATAGCCACGTTTAGAACACATCAAATTGAGCGAACAATAGTCATAAAACAACACATAACTTATCCGGAAGAGTTCTATTTGTTGTTCTGCTCTACCAAAAGTTAAAACGTGATCATGTGAATAAAATATAGATTAGATAAATTATTAGGGATATCTAATCTATCGGTATAGTATGATAGTCATCGAAGGGTGAGGCGAGCAATACCTACCTATGTTATGTAGCATAACATACGTGAATTACGCTACGATCATAGCCTAATGCATAATGCATAGACCCTACTCATGGAAATTCAACACTACTTGTCAAATATTAGATGGGTACATGGACCTGCGGGTATGGGTTATGCAATCCATACCCGTGTCCTCTCTACCCGATGGGTATGATATTTTTCCATTTACATACTCATGGATAATTTTTTATCCCATACCCTTACTCTAACAGAGTTTTTACCCGCAGTGTTCTACCCATTGCCATCATTCGGGGGGGGGGGGGGGGGGGGGCGTACATACCTAGTGTAGCTGCTACGTACGAGGTGTGCATGCAGTACACCCGAGCTTGGAAAAAACTTGTGCTCTCTCGGGCAAATTGGAGCCTTTGTTTCTCTTCAAATTTATGCATCTTTACGCTGCTGTCTTTGTTTCCCTATGTTCGTCACACACACGGGCGCACGCACATAATTAATTGAAAACATCGTTCTCACCTGCGAAAATACGCCCGTACGTGCGTACTACTCACATAAGCATGACAAAGCATATGCATGAACCTACCTCGTTGATCGATGTGACATGGACGCTGCAAATTCGCTCGGTCCTTGTCTTATTCCACAGTTACTTCACTTGATCACACAATCTCTTGAGTTGTTTATTTATCTAGTGTAGATCTCAGCTCTGACGCAGCACAAGCTGTGTCGGGCAGGATTCCGATCGGCCTGTTCGCCGTGAAGCTGGAAAGACACTCCACATCACAAAAGTCAGATTCATACTTTTTTGTTTGCTGTGACACAAAAGTCAGATTCAAATGTACCCCTTTGTTTTCTTCTTAAACTATGTGTGGTCAATTCTGCTTGATTAGTGTGGTTTGTTTTTTCTAATTTATACAGAGGGATACAGCTGTGTATGCATCTTGGAAAATTTGAGGAAAGCCGGGGAAAGAAGATTCTTACGACTTTATCTACAAAGAGAAAGTGATTGACAGAAGTTTTCGTTGACTAGTTCAGCCATATGGAGCCTGAGCCACAGGGAGCCTTTTTATAGAAAAAAATGTGGACATAGGTATTTAAAAGTTTTAAATAATTCTAAATTTCTTCTACATATACATACATATGACTTCGGCGAACCTGTAAAATTCTGTTGAATAATATGTTGTATATTTATGTTTCAGGATTGTTTGAAGTGCAATTTTTGTTTTTGAATTCTGTTAAGAAAGGACTCCCGCTAGCCCGGCTTTCATTTGAAGTTTTCGTTGACAAAATTAAACACATGCGCATTTAGCATGCAACGGTCTAGCACTTCTTCTAAAACTAAACTCTACACTAATGTCACTAACTTCAAGTAGAAACCCATTTGTGCACTAGATTAATCCGGTTGAAGCGATGGTGTAGATAAAAGAAATATCTAGTTCTAAGCAGGCTGAGAATTTCCTTTATTATTCCAATGGTAATTATGAAGTGGCATGTTTACTGAGAAACACCTAGTACTCCCTCCATTTCTGAAAGTAAGACCTATATTTTATTCAAAAGTCAAACAGTGTAAAGTTTAACCAACTTTTGTAGAAAAAGAGTTACTAATATATAAATACCAAATCAATTATGTTAGATGCTCAAACATAGTTTTCATATGACATCAATGTTGTATTACAGTTATTGGTCTTTTTTTCTAAAAATACTTAGTCAAACATTACATTTTGTGACTTTAAAAAGTATACACCATACTTTCAGAAACGGAGGGAGTATAATAGACACACACCAACACCACACACAATGTGGTGAAAGAACGGAGTCATGTAGCTTTAAAATTAACGAAGTAACCACCGCGTCACTGCCATCGTGCTATCACTGAAACATTCCTCCAACTGAAAGAATGTTCCATCTTAATTGAACACATATGACATGTAACCTCAGTTATATGCTAATTTAGATTGAAAAATACACCAAAATATGTTCATAATCTTTGCGCAAGCTGATCGACTTAGAAAGTTAAATCAGTCTGGGAAAAGTACATTTTTGTGGCATTGCTATACTTCTAAGACTAAGAGCAATCATATACTTTTTGGCCGCACACTATTGAGATTTGAGAAGACAGTCTGAAGGCTGTCATCGTGATACTTACTCTACAAGTACAACGATAATCTCCAGAAAAGAAAAGGACATCAATGATTGAGAAACTAAACAAAGTTGTGTGCTGTCATGTTGCGTGCGTGCATATATTATCAATCAACTAGCTCAACTTCAAAATAGTTTATTAGAGTAGTGAGCTCCAGGATAATAGCTGCTGATAGTCTAACCTGGAATCAAGCAAAATAAACACACTCTCCACAACCGTTGACATTGCAACGGTCCCTGAACCTGAACTCCTGCAGCACCGTACGGGCATTAGTTTAAAAAATAAACAAGATCAGCAAGTTTTTTTTTTGATAATACATACTTGTATTAAACAGATAGAAGCAGAGTACAGATCCAAATACAAGCAAGGAAAAAAACAGAGAAGAAACAAGAACAGCAAAGCTGGCTCAACCCAACTTCAACCTCGAGGTCACCAGGCGCGCAAACTCTCCTCCGTCGAAGACGCCGAAGAACCCTGCCGCCAGGAGCACCTACCATGGGAGCAGAAGAACTCCTAGCCCGAAGGCGTTGAAGAACCGCAATATCCACCAGCTCCGTGGAGCTGGATCTGAAGACGAAGCAGCAGCATCGGCCGGGGGGCCTCCCCAAGCTCGAACTGCTCCAGATCTGGGGCCTGCGCCACTCCACCTCACCGGAGATGGCCAGATCTTCCACCTGCACACCACGAGCCAGCACAGCCGCCATTTTGAATCCTCTCCGCCGGCCTCCTGTACACTCGCCACCAATCTGCCGTCGCCGCCGGAGATAGCAATGGCAGATGGGTGACTCACCTGCAGCTCGACAGCGCCGTCGACGATGACGCCGGAACGGGGGAGCCGCAGAGCACCAAAAGGTCGACGCCGATGACCCCACCACGCCAGCGCCACCCACAAACCCCCTATCTACACGCCGGAACGCAGATCCGGGGATTCCCCACCTCCCGCCGCCGTAGCGGCCGACGGAGGGTGAGGAATCCCGCGGATACGCCGGCGGCCGCCGGGAGAGCCCGAGTCGCCTCTGAGATCGCCTCTGTGCACTGTAGAGAGAGGGGAGGTTCCAGAAATAACGCGACTGTTAGTTTGTAAGGTCAGCAAGTTGGTGTGCGGTAGAATATGTAACGTTAACCGGCTGAGGAATCTGGATACGTTCCAGTAAGCTAGCTTGGACGAGGGTGCTCGACGATCTCATTGTTCATGAGGAGCCTTTTACTTACCCAGCCCGAGTGAATCAGCTATGGATTGCGGGACAGAGGGTCTGGGATGCCACTCTTGTTGACAGCATCTTTGAAGCTCAAACGGCCCAAGTCATTAAAGACACTTCCATTATTTCATCTAATAACAATGATGTCCTTGTTTGGAAGCCCTCCCCTAATGGTAAATGCAGCTCTAAATCTGCTTATCGTGTGTGCTCACAAGCCTTGCAGGGTCAAGGAATTCCAGCTCCGTCTCCGGTTGATCCTCTCACTCTCCAGGCGCTTAACCAGGTTTGGAAATGAAAATTAATTATTCCTAGAGTAAAAACGTTTGCCTGGTGTTTGTTGCGTCGAGCTTTACCTTCGGGTGCTAGGGCTTCTAGATTTTCTAGACATATTGATGCTGTTTGTGCAAGGTGTGGGCTCCCGGAAAATGATATGCATCTTTTTTTCAATTGTCCCTTTGCCAGAGCAGCTTGGTTTCAGTCTCCTTGGTACCTTCGTCCTGACATTATAGTGCAGAACTGCCCTTCTTTTTCTCAAGCCTTAAAGAACTTTATGTCCATTGATCACCCCTACATGAACTTGCAGAATATGTTTACTTTTTTGTGGTGTATTTGGAAATCCAGGAATGACTTCTTGTTTCGCAAAAAGGAATCTCACCCGTATCAAGTTGCAATTGCTGCCAATGCTTTATTGCAGGACATGGAGGTGGACAGCAACTTGTCTAAGCAAAAGAAGATACCCCTGCCTTCTGCCTCGGGCTCTCATCAGCTGCATCTCATTCATGACCCATCCCCTGGAGCTTCTATTTCAAATGATATTTCTATTGCAGGGCATAAAATCTATACGGATGCAGCCTGGAAGCTTCCAAAATCCTCTGTTTCTGCTACTGCAGGTTTGGGTATCTATTTGCGACTGTAGTTCCAGGAAGGAATCACCGACGTATTCATCCAAGCTCTCCGTGCTGGGATTACTTCTCCTCTCCTGGCAGAGGCACACGCTCTACTTCTTGCAGGTGCAGTTGCTGCAAAGATTCAACTTGCTGCTCCAGTGTTTCAGACGGACAACCTCAATCTTGCTCGCTCCACGGCGGCTCCTTCTACTGATCATTCTTCTGTCTTCTGGGAGATTTGTCATCAACTTGTGGAGTTTCAGAATTTGACCACCCCTCTTCAGTCAAAAGTTCTTCATATTTCCAGAGATTTAAATGGGGTGGCACACAACTGTGCGCATCAGGCAAAACGATCCAGGCGATCTAAGCCTACTAGTTCTTGCAGGAACTCAGCTCATAGCAACCTTACTTGTCCAATTTTAGCTGCTCTTTCCGATCTAAGCTTGTTGGGCTATGTAATTCTCAATGTACTTTGCTTCTGAGCTGAATGGAAATCGGGCACTTTGTGCCCTCTTATGTTCAAAAAAAAAGCTAGCTTATGGATCTGGACAAACAGAAACGTATAAGGCAACAACTTTGAGTTCGTCGCATGTGTTTATTTATTAAGTTTGCATAATTATTTTGTGCAGTCAGCTCATATGATTATTACCTGATAAATAAAGTTTCAGCAGAATATATTGATACGTCTCAAAAGTATCTATAATTTTTTATGTTCCATGTTGATATTATGCCAATTGTTACATGTTTTACATACACTTCATATCATTTTTATACATTTTCTGGGACTAACCTATTAACAAGATGCCACAGTGCCAGTTCCTGTTTTCTACTATTTTTGTATTTCAGAAAAGTTGTTCTGGAAATATTCTCGGAATTGGACGAAAAGTCATCTGAAGGTCCTATTTCACCGACACGTACACGGAGTCCAAAGTAGAGACGGAGGAGGGCCAGGGAGCCCCCACACGCGCCGCGCCCTAGGGTTGTGTGGGCCCCCTGGGTGCCCTCAGCCGCCGCCCTTTCGCCTATCTATTCCCCCGACGCGAAAACCCTAAACACCCGATCCAATATCCATGAAAAGTTCCAGAGGCGCCGCCGTCGTCAACCCTAGTTTGGGAGGGTCCAGAACCTCTTCCCGGCACCCTGCCGGAGAGGGAAATCATCACCGGAGGGCTCTACATCACCATGCCTGCCTCCGGAGTGATGCGTGAGTAGTTCATCCTTGGACTACGGGTCCATAGCAGTAGCTAGATGGTTGTCTCTCCACTTTGTGCTATCATGTTTAGATCTTGTGAGCTGCCTAAGATGATCAACATGATCAAGATCATCTTATTGTAATGCTATATGTTGTGTTTGCTGCGATCCGATGAATATTGAATACTATGATTAAGTTGATTATCAATCTATCTTTATATGTTATTTATGATCTTGCATGCTTTCCGTTACTAGTAGATGCTTTAGCCAAGTAGATGCTTGTAACTCTAAGAGTTAGTATTTATGCTAGATAGTGGGTTCATGCCTCCAGTAATCTGGGCGAGTGACAGCAACGTCTAAGATTGTGGATGTGATGTTGCCACTAGGGATAACACAACAATGCTATGTCTACGGTCATATGTACTTGTTTACATTACGCACATTACTTAATGTAATTATCCGTTGCTTGCAACTTAATACCAACGGGGAACATGGATGTCAACCTGAAGGTGGATTATTAGTCATAGATGCAGTTGGATAACGGTCTATGTATCTTGTCGTAATGCCCAAATGAATATCATAGTAGTCATCTTGTCATATATATGCATTGTCATGCGCTCAATATTTGTCATTTGCCCAGCTGTAATTTGTTTACCCAACATATTATTTATCTTTATGGAGAGACACCACTAGTGAACTGTGGACCCGGTCCATTCCTTTACACTGATAAAACCACCAACTTCAATCATTGTTCTCTTTTACTTTCTGCAATTAAACACTGTTTTCCACACCATATGTTTAACCCTTTGTTTTCAGCAAGCCGGGGAGATTGACAACCTTCCTGTTTCGTTGGGACAAAATAGTTTGATTGTGTTGTGTGCAGGTTCCACGTCAACAGTCAGAATCCCCTTCAATACCATATTTTCTGGCGCCGTTGACAACCTTCTGAAGTGCTTCTGCTCCTACTGGTTCGATAACCTTGGTTTCATACTGAGGGAAACTTGCTGCTGCACTGCTTCATACCTTCCTCTTGGGGTCTCCCAACGAACGTGTGTTTCACGTCATCAAGCAATATTTTCTGGCGCCGTTGCCGTGGAGTAAGAATACTTCTGCAAGGGGAGTCTCACGCTTCCAATCTCATTACTTTGTTATTGTCTTGCTGAGTTATTATGTCTAGCTCTTTACTTGCTATCAATGATTACTTTCCTTGAAACTAGTCCTATGGCTGAAAACAACATGACAGAGCTTTATGAAATTTATCTTGAGTTGGGACATGAGGTGTTTGAAGAGAAAATTAAAAAGCCTATGGAAATTTATTTACATAACAATCATGATAATAGCAATGTTATTAGCATACATTCTTTGAACACCATTATTGCTAATGCCATGGAAAGCTCTAAGCTTGGGGAAGCTGGTTTTGATAAAAATATTATTTTTAATCCCCTAGCTTTGGAGGTGGAAATTCGCTTTGATGATACTTTTCCTCTAAATTATGATGATTATAATGATGGATGTGCTAGTTTTACTCCCACTATTACTAATGAAATTGATTATGCTTATGTGGAGAGTAATGATACTTTTATGCATGTGGATCATGATAAGAATGATTTATGTGATAGCTATATTGTTGAGTTTATTCATGATGCCACTAAAAATTATTTTGAGAGAGGAAAGTATGGTTATAGAAATGTTCATGTTACTAAATTTCTTCTCTTTATGATGAAGGTTTTGAGCTTTCTCTTGATTGGCTTTTATTTGCTGGGTAATTTAAGACCTATTGGTCCTTATGAGAGAGGAAGACACGGTTTCATATATCTCAATAATATTAAGTCTTCTCTCTTTATGTTGAAATTTTTGAAGTTGCACTTGTTTTGCCTTCCTATGCTAGTCACTTTGTGCCTTATTGATTTATTTTCTTACAAGATTCCTTTGCATAGGAAGTGGGTTAGACTTAAATGTGTTTGATATTTGCTTCTTGATGCTCTTTTATATTCAACTCTTATACATATGAGAGCATCATCAAAATTATCATGCCTAGCTAAAAGGCTTTAAATAAAAGCGCTTATGGGAGACAACCCATTATTTATTTCTGTAATTTTTCTTTTTCTTTTGAGTCAAGGTGTTTTTACTTCTGTAACAACTCCTTTGTATCTTTACTTTTTCGAATTGTTGTGCCAAGTAGAGTCTCTAATGATAAGATGATGCAAGATTTGGATTTCTGCGCAGGAACAGATTTTCCCTGTTCACCGTTTCATTTTTCTAAAATTGTCAGAAAAACAAAAAACTCTGCAAATTTTTGTGCGTGATCCTCAGATATGTACGCATCTTTTGTTAGTTCAAGGTTTTTCGATCTGAGCAACGTAAGTGCCTCGAAAAAATTCGTCTTTGCGGACTGTTCTGTTTTAGACAGATTATGTCTTTTATTTTGCATTCTCCTTTTACTAGTGTTGGGTGGAATTCTTTTTTGGGTGGAAGAGCTTCACATAACATCAGTGGCAGTAGCTAATGTTTAAAGTAACGGTCATATTGCGTCTTTACAGAACATGTGAGTTTTTGATTGTGCACTAACCCTCTAATGAGAATTACTTTGAGTTTGGTGTGGCGGAAGTTTTCAAGGGTCAAGAGGAAGAGTGATATAATAGGATGGAGAAGAGTGAAGAGCTTAAGCTTGGGGAGGCTCCCATGGATCTCCCCAGCATATTTCAAGAAGACTCAAGCGTCTAAGCTTGGGGATGCCCAAGGCATCCCCTTCTTCATCGTCAAAATTATCAGGTCATCTCTAGTGAAACTATATTTTAATTCTTTCACATCATATGTGCTGTTCTTGGAGCGTCTGTGTGCTTTTCAGTATTATTTTTATTTTTGATCAACTTGATTGGATCCTAGCATTCTTGATTGGGAGAGAGACACGCTCCGCTTTTTCATTTGAATACTCCTATTCTTCACTTATACTTGTTGAGTATTCTTGTCTAGCGTTGTTCAGCTTTTAGCTCTTGTTTTCATGTATCTCTTGTCAGAGCTATTAGTTCTTTTAAAGAAAGTACTCTCTTGCTTCACTTATACTTGTTTGGAGAGTTATTGAAATAAGTTGATTGGTGTTTGGTTGGAACAGAAAATGTTGCATGTGGTAAATGGCATAATGGAAAAGACTTACATACTCTTGTAGATCACAACTTGAATAATTTGATACTTGTCAATTGTTTTGAGTTAACAAGTAGGTCATGTTTAAACTGTTGCATCATGTAGTTAAACCCATTAGTGAGAAATACCGTAAAGCTTGTTGAAATGTGGTTTGCATGGGTGGTAATCTCTAAGGTCTAGATATTTTCTAGTAAAAGGTTTGGTTAACAAGGAAGACGGTGTGAAGTCTTATAATATTTGCAATATGTTGGTCATATAAAACTTGGTGTACCGGTTGATATTCTTGTTTGCTTAAATAACCTTGCTAGCCTAAACTCTGTACTGAGAGGGAATGCTTCTCGTGCATCCAAATCCTTGAGCCAAAATCCATGCCATTTGTGTCCACCATAACTACCTATATGTGGTATTTCCTTGCCACTCCAAGTAAATTTTTCATGTGCTACCTTTAAACTATTCAAAACTTTTATTACTCCTTTTTGTGTCAATGTTTACCAAGCTCATGAGGACGGGTGGATGTCTTTATGTCACTGTCAAACAGACTTTACCACCGGACTAGCGGCATATACATCCGCTTATCCATTAATTTTGCAAAAAGAGCTGGCAACGGGGTGCCCAGTCCCAATTAATTACAACTTTAACCGCTTAATTCTCTTCACATTTTTGCCCTGATTTATCAGTCAAGCAATGACAACCAGTGAAATATCTGCATGTGTAAACAAAAGAGAAAGAGGGATGATCTGCCTTGCTGGTAGAAATAACGTCCTTCATGGGAGCCGCTCTTAAAAGTCTGGTTGGCAGGGGTCATATTGTACTTTCCATTTTCTGATTCGTTGACAATTAACAACACCTCTCAAAACTTATATTTTTACTCTCTATATGATTTCAAAAACTTAAAAAGCTCTAGCACATGATTTAATCCCTGCTTCCCTCTGCGAAGGGCCTTTCTTTTACTTTTATGTTGAGTCAGTTTTCCTACTTCTTCTATCTTCCACAAGCAAACACTAGTGTCAACTTTGGTACAACAATTGTTATATGCTAGATATTGACTTATTATATTGCTTTGTGTTGACAATATCCATGAGATAAATATGTTGAAAGTTGAAGCAAATGCTGAAGCTTAAATCTTCCTTTGTGTTGGTTAAATACCTTTTACTAGAATCTATTGCTTTATGAGTTAACTCTTATGTAAACTGTGGATACAATGTCTCCAAAGTACTATTCATGAAAAGTTTAGCTTGTATGATTCAGTTGTTTACTCATTATCTATTTGGTAGCAAACTATAGACCATTGACTTGGATCACTTCATTCATTTACATGTGCTTTACAATACTATATGATCAAGATTATGATGGTAGCATGTCACCTCAAAAATTATTTTGTTTTATCGTTTACCTACTCGAGGACGAGCAGGAACTAAGCTTGGGGATGCTTGATACGTCTCAAACGTATCTATAATTTTTGATGTTCCATGTTGATATTATGCCAATTGTTACATGTTTTACATACACTTCATATCATTTTTATACATTTTCTGGGACTAACCTATTAACAAGATGCCACAGTGCCAGTTCCTGTTTTCTGCTGTTTTTTATTTCAGAAAAGCTGTTCTGGAAATATTCTCGGAATTGGACGAAAAGTCATCTGAAGGTCCTATTTCACCGACACGTACACGGAGTCCAAAGGAGAGACGGAGGAGGGCCAGGGAGCCCCCACACGCACCCTCGGCGCGGCCAAGGGTGGGGCCGCGCCCTAGGGTTGTGTGGGCCCCCTGGGTGCCCTCAGCCGCCGCCCTTTCGCCTATTTATTCCCCCGACGCGAAAACCCTAAACACCCGAGCCATTATCCACGAAAAGTTCAGAGGCGCCGCCGTCGTCAACCCTAGTTCGGGAGGGTCCAGAACCTCTTCCCGGCACCCTGCCGGAGAGGGGAATCATCACCGGAGGGCTCTACATCACCATGCCTGCCTCCGGAGTGATGCGTGAGTAGTTCATCCTTGGACTACGGGTCCATAGCAGTAGCTAGATGGTTGTCTCTCCACTTTGTGCTATCATGTTTAGATCTTGTGAGCTGCCTAACATGATCAAGATCATCTTATTGTAATGCTATATGTTGTGTTTGCTGGGATCCGATGAATATTGAATACTATGATCAAGTTGATTATCAATCTATCTTTATATGTTATTTATGATCTTGCATGCTTTCCGTTACTAGTAGATGCTTTGGCCAAGTAGATGCTTGTAACTCCAAGAGTTAGTATTTATGCTAGATAGTGGGTTCATGCCTCCAGTAATCTGGGCGAGTGACAGCAACGTCTAAGATTGTGGATGTGCTGTTGCCACTAGGGATAACACAACAATGCTATGTCTACGGTCATATGTACTTGTTTACATTACGCACATTACTTAATGCAATTATCCGTTGCTTGCAACTTAATACCAACGGGGAAACGGATGTCAACCTGAAGGTGGATTATTAGTCATAGATGCAGTTGGATAACGGTCTATGTATCTTGTCGTAATGCCCAAATGAATATCATAGTAGTCATCTTGTCATATATATGCATTGTCATGCGCTCAATATTTGTCAATTGCCCAGCTGTAATTTGTTTACCCAACATATTATTTATCTTTATGGAGAGACACCACTAGTGAACTGTGGACCCCGGTCCATTCCTTTACACTGATAAAACCACCAACTGCAATCATTGTTCTCTTTTACTTTCTGCAATTAAACACTGTTTTCCACACCATACGTTTAACCCTTTGTTTTCAGCAAGCCGGGGAGATTGACAACCTTCCTGTTTCGTTGGGACAAATAGTTTGATTGTGTTGTGTGCAGGTTCCACGTCAACAGTCAGAATCCCCTTCAACACCATATTTTCTGGCGCCGTTGACAACCTTCTGAAGTGCTTCTGCTCCTACTGGTTTGATAACCCTGGTTTCATACTGAGGGAAACTTGTTGTTGCACTGCTTCATACCTTCCTCTTGGGGTCTCCCAACGAACGTGTGTTTCACGTCATCATATATCTAGTTTTGTAATATCTAGAGGGCTATCGTATGCTAGTTGGTCAGTCTATCTCCCGCATAAATTCCGAAAACGGATAGCGCTTTTTGTGTAAAGTTGACCAAGTAACCCACATTCTTTGTCTTTTTCTGAAATGCCAAAAAATATATGAAATAATTCATAGATATTAGTAATGATCGCATTTAACTTGGCTAATCCCCTTTTCGTTAATCACTTAACCGAAATACAAAGTTCTATCGAAAGCAAATAAAGGAAGTAGGAAAGAAGGGATAGTGTGTCGGGACAATAATAGGAACCCGCTGCGATTGCTCGACATCGGAACACTCCTACGTGACAAAAACCTACTGCCATCGAAACAACTCAAAGTGAGAAATTATTATGAAAGATAACATTGTCACACGAGACAAAACATGAGAGCCAAAAGACACAAGGCATCTATTAAGAAGGGCTAAGCACCAGTAGTCCTAAGAAAAGGTCCATCACCAACATTGGTAGATCCATCCATCATTGATGTCAACTCAGCATCAATCTTCGTCATGTTCTTATATTCATCACATATTTCACTTTGTCGTCCTCTTTGTGAAGACCTGTCCAATATGTTATAAAAGACCAAACAGTAAACACAACATATATAGGTTACATTGTCACATATTTCTCAAATGTAATTTCGTTCCTTGTGATGCAGATCGGCTAACAAATAGCTGCCAGAAGGAGAGTGTAAAAAATTCTACCCCTAGGCCAGAAAGCATGAAACCATGCAAAACATTGCCGAATTGATCTTATACAAACCTTCGTACAAAGGATGGAACCAACAACCCCCAACACAATACGAGCATAAGAGCAAGTAAAAAAAATGGTGATTTACAGTTTCAACCTAATCACAACAAGAACACATAGGGTAACCTAGCTAATGTCCTTTTCTCGTACTCCCCAAGTTAACACAACATTTTCATCTATTGCACATGATTATTTAAGTTTCAAATGAATTTAACTTTCCAAATCCAGTGATAATTTGGCCCAGCAATATCGTTCTCCAAAAGCATACATAGATTTGGTCATGGACATTTTCTTACAATATAGAGCCCAAACAATCCCATCAACAACATGAGAAAAAGATAGAATTATCACAACATTTTGAATATAATTAATTCAAGTGTCCCAATAAACCAATTGAAACCTTCTTCTAAAAGGAAGTCTCAGATTCCTCCGAACCACCATTTTAAAGAGTCGTATTTTGAACCTGACAGATATTGAAAAGCTTCGAATAAATTCACGTAAGGAAGAATTGTCCAGCCATATCAATGTTTCCAAAATATAATTATGGAGCCATAATTAAGAATCATCTGCCTCAACATACATGACAATATTTCACTTTTAAAGAGCTCCAACAAAAAATTAAAAAAATATGGTTCTCATAGAAGCAACATTTTTTATGCAGATACTTAGCTTTGACAATTGTTTGACAGAGACCAGTTTAAGTTTCTAACTTCCACCATCATTTGCAAAAATGACTGATGTTTTTCCTCCTCAAATCTTTCACTCCTAAACACGATTGTACTGTATCTATAGCTCAGTGGCGGAGCTCCCGTTTAAGAATTGGGTGCAGCTGGCCCCAATGCAGCCCAAGTAATGTTGGAGAAACCCTTATAAATTCTAGGAAAAAGTATAGATTTCACTCTGAAATCTCACCCTCGGGGTCAAATTCACCCCAGTCTCCAAAACCGGATAATTTGAACCCTGAATGTGACAAACCGGATAAATCACACCCTGGTAGTGGTTTTGCTCGATTTTGGGTGGTTTTGAGTCAATTTTGGGCGGTTTGCATATTCCAACTGTTCGACGATGTGGCGGTGGCGTGGCCTGCCGTTAACTCCGTTACTCACCCCACCAGCAGAGCACGGAGGCGTCGCCGCGGCTGACAAGCCCGCATCGTGTCGTGCTGGCGGCAGGCCGGTGAGCGCGGCGGCGCCGATGGCCAGTGGTGGGAAGAGAGACGGAGCAGAGCAGGCTTCCGCAGCCGAGCGGGACGGCCGGCGCTATGGACCTCGTCATTCTCAGACATCCTCGACAGCTTTGGCGAAGAAATCGAGCTGAAGCCGCCTCTGTACGTCACGTTTGTTCTGCTGGATTTGTGCAGGGCTTGATTGTTGTTCCGTCTTTCGTGCAAGATTTGGAGCCATTGATGTTCGGACGTGAGTTTCAGAAATCGAAGTGTATATTGCTCGGCCTATATTGTTGTCCCATCCCAGACCAACTAATTTGCAGGCTAACTTGCGATTCAAGAATCTCATGATGACCACCAAATCATCTGGGCACATTTGAGCTGCTAATTTAAGCATGAGAGTAGTAATTTGCTATGTTTCTGCTGAATTTTAGTTACTGCAGCATCACTTGAACTGTATTTCTGAAGAATTCACAATAGACATTACCTCTTGGCAGAAGCAGCAACAACTTCATATTTCAGTTCTAATTAATTGGCTCCTTCTTGGGCCTGACGAGGCGAAGGTGGCCTCGGGGCGGCGACGGTGCGCGGTGCGGCTCGTTGATGCGAATCCTGCCGCTGGGCCTTCTTGGCGGCGACCGGACGCGGCGCCCGGAGTTGAGGACGACGCCGCGCGGCGTGTCCTCCGGCTCGGGCTTGACCTGAGCGAGCGCCGGCGTGTGCGGGGACCGCTGGAGGGGCCAGAGGAAGACGACGAAGAAGCCGTCCCCATCCTCCTGGGCAGCCAGGAGGTGAAGCGGCGTCGAGGCGTCGGCGCCTGCCGCGGCGGCATGGTGAGCCGGGGCTGGTTCCCGGCGTGGATGTGCTCGAGGACGTACGCGAGGGTACGCCCTCGAGCGCTCCACCACTGCTTCCGCCCCCCGGCGTTCTTCCGGCCGGCGACGGGGCCGTTGTTGTTGGTGTCCTCCAGCTCGCGGCGGTGGCGCTCGAGGAAGTACGCCGTCCAGAAGGCGGCGTTCGCCGGATCCCAGCGCGGGTCCGCCGCTTGCTCTTCGGAGAGCCCGGCGAGGACGTCCTGGATCGCGTAGACGCGATCCGCTCCTTCTGGCGGCGGCGGAACGGGGACGCCTCCGACGCTCAGGCGCCATTCGCCGGGGACCCGCATGTCTGGCGGCGTAGGGTACCCGGCCTCGTACAACATGCGGGCCTCCTCCGGGTGCAGGAAACGCCGGCCGAAGCCGTTCGCCGCAGCTTCATCTCCGGGGTATCGCTCGGCCATTGCTCTTGCTCGGGGGAAGGAGAGAGATGGAGAGATGGGGAATGGTGCGCCTTGCCACGGCGAGATGCGGGGAATAAATAGGCGCAGAGGGAGGCGAGACAGTGGCGCATCATTACTCCGGCGCGTGGCAATCGACTGGACGCGTCGGCCGCCGCTGAACGGCGCGGCAGTCCACGGCCATTACTCCGGCAGGCTTTTGACCAGCGCGGGAGCCGAGGAGATGACGACGAAGCGTTTTTCCGCCCGTGATTCCGCGCCATTTCGTCTATCCCACTGACAGCTCTGGCCCACATTCCGTTTCGCGCCATTTCGCCCCCCCAGGCCGAACCCGGTAGGCTGGGTTTGGCCTGGGAGCGCCGGCGCAATTTTCCGCCGATCCGGCGCTATTTGGGCTCCTGGGGGGCCGACTGGGTGGAAAACGGCGCTCCCAGGCCATTTCGGCGGTTTTTTGGGCCCTGGGGGGGCGCTGGGGAGGCGGCTGGAGATGCCCTTACTAGCAGACTTGTTCATTTTGCCAGTGACACAAAGTAATTAGCCACGAATCATGAGAAAATCAGCTACCTATTGTTGTTAGATCTAGAGCCTGGAAAGGTTGTATTTGAAGGTGTCATACATTGATCTGTATACCAAGTTAGATTGATAATTCATGGCCAATCGGCGACCATTATTGTTGCCCACCGGTGGGTGCTGCCGGGCGTTGCCCGCGCGGTGCCGTGCGGGGCCTGTGATGGCGGCACTCCTGCTTTTCCGGTCGACGTAGGAGCCCGGCTCGGGGGCAGCGTCCTGGCGGTGGTGCTGCTTGGCTAGCGACGTTCCGGCGCAGACCGCGCTCGTCACCGACGGCCGTCGGCGTTCATTTCCAATTCCGGCAGCATCGGACCTCCTCTACCAGGAACTGCGTGTCAATGCCCTCCATCCTCCTCTGCAAGCATGACTCCCGGGGAAGCATCTACACCGCGGAAGGGGACCTTCTTCTTCCCCTCCGGCGGTCCGTCCGCGCCTTCTTCGACTCGGTCCGGGCCACTCGGTCGTCCCTAAGCCAAGCCGACGCCGCGTCTCCGACGTGCTCGGCTCAGGAGGAATGCGCCAGCGTGGCGGCTTTTCTCTAGGTCCGACCAGCACGGCGCCGGCGGCACGCACGCGCCGCACCACTCGCCCACGCAGGGCCCTTTTTTTTGGACGTGCGGGCTACCAGTTGGTCAACATAGATGAGGTAAAAAGGAAAAAAGAAAAAAAAACAGAAACGGACGTCTGCTCGCTCCGTCCGTCACGTGGATCTGCCAACGCCACATCATCACCACGTCATTCCACAAACAGCCTAAATCGAACAAAACCACCATAGGGTGTGATTTGTCCGGTTTGATAGATTTCAGGGTTGAAATTAGCCGGTTTCAAAGTTCAGAGTGAAATGTAGCCAATCTATGAGATTTCAAGGTAAATTCTATGTCTGGCCCAGCCCAAAATCCAGTCAGACCTTCTACACAAAGACTCGTGCTTAATGGGCTTGAGAAAATAGCAATCCATGCTAAAGCCCATTAAGCACGTTCGGCTCACTCTTGCATGTCACGTACTTACTAAGCATGCACGTTTGGCTGAAGCCCATTAAGCACATACTTGCTGCACGTGTTAGTTTCGCTCATTATTCTAGGGAAGCCAATAGAGCAGCTCATGATCTTGCTAAGTTTTACGAGGTTGACCATGGCGTGTGGCATGAAGATCCTCCTAATTGTATAATGGTAGTAATTGCAAACGATGTATCACAGATGACGTTCCATGAGTTGTAGTGCGTGATTTTTGCTGGTTCCCGTGAATTAACCGTGCGATGTATAATTTTTGAGTCATGTTCCCCTTATTAATTGGACCACCTCTTTTCTTTTATAATGCAATTGCGGGTTCCGTCGGGAAAAAAAAGATAACCCTGTGATTCTTTGACATTATAACCCTGTGATTCTGATTCTAAAGGGAAAAGCTAGTAGTAAGAGACTAAGAGTGAACCGTCGTATTTTTAACACATTGATGTGACTAGTGGACTGATCATGGAACTTTGATACAGGGTACTAATAATCTAAGTAGGAATTCATTCGTATCGAATAAGATTGGTCAAACCAGCTGAAGCTGCAATCAACTCATATAAATCAAGATTGGTTCTCACAAAAATAAAATTAAGATTGATCAGCAATTGTTTAATTCATCCGTTTTTAATCTCGTATACACATATATAGTAGACAAGATTGATCAATGAAATCAATCAAGCAGTAATGGAGCTATCTAGTCTAGGTGAAGTGTGTGAAGAATGAGGGGCCGTTGGTGATGAAGTTGTAGTTAAGTTCCCCTGGTCTGGCGGTGCTCTGCCACTTCTGGTCATCGATCATCTGGTCGGTGAGGCCGAACTCTCTGAGCTCGTCGGCGGAGTGGTGCACGAGGAGGCTGTACCTTCCCCCTTTCCCGGTCTGCATGACGAGCGCGCCGCCATTGTCGAAGTTGGTCAGGCCCTCGAACTGCCTCACCGTCCACTTGTACCACCGCATCAGGAACACCCGCAGCGTCAGCCCGTGCGACACCAGCACCAGGTTCATCTCCGGTGGCGCCGGAGCGCCAGGCGGCTGGAAGCGGCCTATATCGATGTCGGCACGGAGGGTCTCGCGGAACCCCGTGATGCGGTCGTACACGTCCGCCGCCGACTCGCCGTCCGGGAACCGGTAGAAGAATCGGCCGTACCTCCGCCGCACCTCCTTCTCCGCCCGCATCTTCTCCGGTCCTGGAAGTTCCCTGCTCGCCGACAGATGTGTGGTCCATTGATGTCAGTGATCGTGCCACGTAGTAGTAGTACGAGAGATAAGGCAATCCGTTTTTTATCCACAACCGATCTGGTACGCACCGAAGTCCTGCTCGCGGAGGCGGGGCTCCTCGCGGACGCCGGCGATGCGGCCTGCGTCGAAGGCGAGGCCGATGCCGCGGAGCGTCTCGAGGGTGCGCCGGTACGGGGACACGTAGAAGTACACCTTCCAGTCGTCGTCGTCGCTTCCATCGGAGAAGAGGTGATGGAGGCGGTGGCCGCAGTCCTCGGCGTCGCGGAGGCCCTTCGGGGTGAGGCCGATGAGCGGGTCGGGGACGCGCGTGTAGGCGCTCTCGTCCACGTTCCCCTCGCTCTGCCCGTGGCGCACCAGTACGATGCGTCGCGGCCGGGGAGGGGGCGCCGGGTACGGCAACGGCCGCAGCTCCGGGAAGTGGAGCTGGTCCCGCGACGGCAGCACATCGCCGCCGGTCGCCGGTGCGCGGCGTCGCGGCACGCCCAGCGTGTCCTCACAGCAGCGGCAGCGCAGCCGCCGGCGCTGGTATCGGGGCCACGCCGACGTCGGCGCCGGGGCGAACCTGGTCGCCGCCGCCATAATGGCTTGGCTGGTTGCTGTGGCTGTGAAGATGCGCGTTGGGTGGCCGGTGGTGGTGGCCGGTGAGAAACGGAGAGGCCGGCGACAGAAGCAGTAGTATATGCTTAGCCGCATAGAAGGTTTTGTTCTCTTGTGCGCGTGCGTGGAGTGGTACGTGTGCGAGCCGAGAACGACCAGAAATTCGACGTGTACAACGTGGGAAAGGGCAAGACCGATCTACGTGTCGACGGAGTAAGAAATGGGCCCTGTCTGAAACCCTCTTAGCTGGGCCCTGAGCCCCCGACCACTCGGGCCATGTTACTTTGCCACCATTCTTGTCCCCATCCGCCCTGTTTGCTGCTTCAATGGGCAGCAAGTCAGGCAATGGCTTGCATTCCCAAAAAAAAAACGCAATGACTCATTGACTCGCATGAATCTGGATTGAAAGCCATTTGTGGCTGATAGGGGCTTCTCCAATATTTCCCCAAGTGGGTTTTGGTGACGTTGACAGTTAATTAGGGGGTCCAACTTGCCAAGGCTGAGGTGGAATATTGGAGGCAAAGAAGTAGGGTGAATTGGACCCTTGAGGGGAACACCAACTCCGCTTATTTCCATGCGAACGCCAATGGGAGGCGACGCAAGTGCTTGATCCATCACTTCAAATCTGAGGGGGGCTTGATCTCTGAGAAACAACAGCTCCAAGACCATATCTACCAGTTTTATGTCAATCTGATGGGTAAAAAAGGAGATCCACCGGGGTGGGCTCTTGCTGCGGACTTGTGGCCGTCTTCCAGACGGGTGTCTCAAGCGGAAAATGATGACCTTTACCCAACAGGAGCTTGAGGAAGTTATTTCGGACATGAAAACTGACTCGGCGCTGGCCCGGATGGGTTTTCGGTTGCCTGTTACAAAAAGTTTTGGGGAATTTTGAGAGGGCCTTTGCTGGACTTACTGAACAATTTTTCCCTAGGTAGAGTTAATGTTGCTAGGCTTAACTTCGGTGTCCTGTCCTTAATTCCTAAGGTACAGGGCGCGGACTCGATTAAATTGTTTAGGCCTATTGCTCTTATTAATGTAAGCTTCAAGTTTATGTCCAAAGCCTACACATGTCGCTTGGCTCCGATTGCACACCGCACTATTGAGCGTAGCCAAACGTCCTTCATCAAGGGTAGATGCTTGCACGAGGGCGTGCTAGCACTACAGGAAATTGTCCACGAGGTCAAGAACAAGAAGATGAAGGGCATCTTCCTCAAACTTGACTTCGAAAAGGTGTATGACCGAGTGAATTGGGAATTCATCCAATCGGTGCTCCTCAGAAAGGGCTTTGAACCAGGGGTGGTTCATCGCATCATGCATCTCGTCTCGGGAAACGGGGTCGTACTTCCGTAACGCGAGAGGTGTACGGCAAGGGGACCCGCTCTCCCCCATCCTGTTCGACTGGGTCGTCGACGCTCTTGCCATGATCCTGGAAAAGGCAAGGACAAAGGGACACATCCGTGGCTTAGTGCCCAATCTTATTCCTGGGGGGATTTCGCATCTCCAATATGCGGACGACACGATGATCTTGATGGAGCCTGATGACATTTGTATTGCAAACCTAAAGTTTCTTCTTCTCTGCTTCGAGAGTATGTCAGGTCTTAAAATCAACTTCAACAAAAGTGAGGTGGTCATCCTGGGGGTTGACCATGAGGAGCAACAGAGAATTGCAAATCTACTTGATTGCAAGTTGACCTCCTTCCCTATCACCTACCTGGGGCTACCGGTGAGTGACAAGAGGCTATCGCTCAAGGACTGGGAGTTCTTGATCGGTAAGGTAGACCACCGAACAGACCCATGGCAGGGTAGGCTGATGGATAAAGCATCTCGCCTTCTCCTTACCAATGCATGTTTATCAAGTTTGCCTACCTTTGCCATGTGCCTTCATCGGCTATATGAGGGTACCCATTAGGGCTTGGACACGGTTCGATGCCGATTCTTCTGGGAGGGAATTGGGGACGAACGCAAGTATCACATGGTCAATTGGGCCACGGTTTGTAAACCCAAGTCCATGGGAGGGCTGGGGATTATCAACACCAAGACGATGAATATCGCCCTACTTCTGAAATGGATTTGGAAGTTAAGCCAACATGAGCAGGGGTTCTGGGTGGACTTGATTCGAGCCAAATACTTAGGTAACGGTGACATCTTTACCACACCTCAAAAACAGGGCTCTCAGTTCTGGAATAACCTACAAAAAATAAAGCACCTCTTCAAGCTGGGTGCTAAACATGAGGTGGGTAATGGATCGAGTACGAGGTTTTGGATGGATTGGTGGAGAGGCAGGGTCCCCTCTACGAACGCTATCCTCGCCTCTTTAGCATCTTCACGGAGCCACTAGTTACCATCGACAAGGTGCGCCTCCTTGATCGTTGGGCCCTGAGGTTCTGTAGGACCTTTGGGTTGGATGAGGCTGTCGAATGGGGCAACTTAACAAGAGAAATTGACAGTATAATCCTAGCTGATCATAGGGACAAGGTTTCGTGGTCCCTAGAAGCGTCGGGGCGCTACTCCACCAACTCGACCTATCACAAGATGTGTGAGGGTTCGACCGTGATTCACTTTAAGGAGGTTTGGGCGGCTAAAATCCCGCTAAAAATCAAGATCTTCCTTTGGCAACTGATCAGGAACAAACTGCCAACTAGTGAACAAGTACGGCGACAACAGGGACCGTCGAATGGCCGTTGTTCTTTGTGCGGGGAGCACGAGGACACTAACCACATTTTTTTCCAATGTCATTTGGCTAAATACATGTGGGCTTGCGTTCGGGAGCTGCTTTCTTGCTCCTGGAACCCTACGGGGATTGGCAACTTCCTTGCCATCTCTCATAGTTTGTCGGGGCAAACTCGTCGCATGGTGTGGGTGTGCTTTGCTGCGACGTGCTGGGCACTTTGGCATATCAGTAACAAGATGACTATTGAGCATACTTTCATCTCCAGCCCTGCTGATTGCATTTTCCAAATGATCAACTTTCTACAGGGGTGGCGACTGCTGAGCCAAAGAAAGGACAAACCCTTGCTGGACGCGGTGGTAGGAGCGTTAAGAGTGGAGCTAGCGCCTCATCTTTATTTCATATGTCTGTGCTTCCTGCGAGAGAATTTACCTGCTTATGAACCTTCAAACTTCTTATGCTCGCCTGTTGCTTTGGGCTTGGCCCTTTGGGTCTGTAATGCTGGTACTGTTTGACTCGTTGTGGTGACTGCTTTATTTATAAAGCTGGGCGTAGGCCTTTTGTTTGAAAAAGATAGTTAATTAGGGGACTAATGTCCCTTGTCCGTCAGATCTCATGGGTTCACTAGAACCTTTTTTTTACCGTAAGGGTCACTACTCACTAGAACCTCATGTCAGAACCTCACGGGTTGACGCTTAATTATAGGAACAATGTCACGTAAAAAGTGGCTCACGTTGGACCTTCACTGTTGCATGGCCATTCTGTAAAGAAGGTTTCACCCAGAACGGCCAATATTCTCCATCAGATAACAAAATATCAAAAACTTTGCAACTTTTTATGACCAAGACAAATGAGTGTCAATATGCCCACCACCCACTCAGAACACAAGACTGATGTCCTCTCTATAGGTAACTCTGATACAGCATACCATACGGACTGTGCTAGAATATTCTTCCAAGTGCCTGAATAAAAGCAACTCCAAATTTTTGGAGAAGGTGTGGAGGGTCAGAGCGGAAGGCAAAACAAAAAAATTCCTTTGGCTCCTCCTTCGGAATCGTAATTGGACAGCTGATAGATTGCAAGCGAGAGGATGGCCACATGATGACAAGTGCAGTCTCTGGTTTGGTTCTTGAGACGGCGGTGCATCTGGCTTTCTTGTGACCTTTTGTGCGGCAGGTTTGGGGTTGTTTCAGTGTTTCTTTCCCACAGGAGGTGCAGCGCGCCGCGAACGCCACAACAATTTCCGGATGGTGGAACGGATTGTCCTGCCGGAAACTTGACAACAGCGAGAAGAAAGGCATTACCTTCTCGGTTTATGTTCTATGGCATATCTGGAAGGAGAGGGGGAGAATGATTTTTCAGCACCAAGAGTTGCAACCGTCGGCGGTTGCAGGTTTAATTCGTGCTGATCTCGACCTGTTAGAGTTAGCTCATCGTGTGAGATAGTTTTTCTGTGCGTAAGAGTTGTTTTCTGGGTGTGTTTGGGTGTAGTTCCTTGAACTACGGTTGTATTTCTCTCTCTTCTAATAATGAATAAGCAGAGCTCCTGCTGGTTAACGTAAAAAAAAAGTAACTCCAAAAGGATGGCATTATGCTTTGTCAGAAAGCATGTATATGTTCTGCAAGCTTAGCATTCAGGTGTACTGTCTCATCCAAATGATCATCTGAAGTATTGCACATCAAAGCCTCAACGTTGATTTATTCCTTATGACCTTTCAGATCACTCTCTTCTGCAAGAGTTAAAGCCATGCTGCATTCCCATTCGATGATAAACAGAGCAGACAGAATACAGGATCTTCCTCATGTGTCCCTATGGCAAGCAAGCTACGCTCAAAAACTTGAAAGCAGACTGAGCTATCCCAATTTGCTGACAAGGACTGTTTCCTAGAATCTTGAAATTATCATGTCCACGGCAACAACAGAAAATGCCAACAGTTCAAATTGGTCAGTAGTGTGCGAGATTTTATGATCGACAGGAGGCCGGGAGGCTACCCACCAAACCGAAAGATAAACTGTCCGCTGCTGCCGCGATGCTAGGCCAACCCACTCCGCGCCGCGGCATCAGCCTGAACCAAATCGCACGAGCAACAGGACACAAAGTCTAGCCGTCTCGGCCATGATGGAACGGAGGGGGCAGTCTCCATGTCGACCTGGCTAGACGATCGGCCGTACAACACCGGCCTCGCAGCGCCAGCCACGCGTGGAACCTGGAGCGTAGGAGTCTCCGGCGCTGGGGAGAGCCACAGTAGGACGACCTGGCAGCAAGGCCGGCGATGTCACGCATGGTCGATGAGGCCATCGCTGACAGTAGGACGCTTGGCAATGCCAGGCCTGACCATGGCACACACCGCCGGCGCGATAGAGATCGCGGTTAGGCCACCGATCCAAGGATCTGACCAGGAGTAGACCGCAGCAGCAGTTCCAACCGTAATCGAGGTGGAAGCATTGAAGATCGCCGTGGCCAATGACGAAACTTGACAATCCAGCCCGGCCCACGGCTTCGTCGGGTCTGTCTTCTTCGGTGGCTTTTCGGTGGCTTAACGCGGCTCTCCCTCCGCGCACGTTGGCTGATAGACCTCCCCGCGCATCCTCCTTGCCGGTCCAAAGAAAGCCACGGCGAACGCTTTGGAATCAAGAAAGCAATAAATCAATCTTTGAGATGCAGGTGCTATACTTCCCGTCCAAGCACCAGGCGAGAGAGCGAACGAGCGTGAGAGGGGAGAGTCGGGTTCTGTTTCCTTTTTCTTTTTTTTGGCGAAAAGTCGGGTTCTGTTTCCTGATGAGGGCTTGTTCGGTTAATCCACTTCTCAAGTGGATTGGGGTGGAATGGAGGGGATTTGGATCACACGAGAACACATATCTCACAACAGGAAGCAGGGATACGAGGGATTCGCAGTGCAAGACTTTGGGGCTGGGTGTGGCGTCATGCAAAGCTTTTCTAAATAATGCCATATAATCCTTTTGATGGAAAATGATTATAGTTTATGATTTGCCTCAAGAAATTTATGTAGAGGTAGCAGCCACCACTATAATCCTTTGGATCTGGCTACGTACAAGTAGCCGGAGGAATTCTTACGCGGTTCTGGACGCTGTCACTGCAGGGTGAGTTACTGTTCCTCATACTATTGAGCGTTGATATAGATAAACAGAATGGAACATGTCTAGCTCACGTGTCAGCTTGTACAATAAACAATATCTCAATCATCAAAGTCAAGGTCCATAATTTGGAAGTTGATAGTTATTCTGCCTTTGCTTGGCATAGACAAGCACTTCTATCTTTTTTGCTGGTGATAAAATTTGGGCTAAACTTCCCATACATATGTGTTCACACTCTTCTCAGTGATCAATTCCAAATACGTAACTCACCTCTACAACGTAAACCAAAAAAGTTCCCTGCATCCTTTCTTCTATATGAATGTTTCCATGTTTCAGGGTCGATAAACTCAAGCCTGACATATGCATCACTCTGGTATGTTGTCCTACCACATGGCATGCTGTTAAACAGCCTCATCTTGTAATCTCCAGTCAAAAATTGCGCTTAAAAGCTTATCTTCTACGCTTTGATCCTTTTCTCGCCTCCGCGATGTGCCTCTCCATGTTGGCCTTTTCCCAGAGGCGCTTCATCACAAGATCCTCCTTTGTGAAGTCATCTGAAACACAGGATAATATGATCATCTGTCAAAACTAATGACCTCAAGTCTTCTTCACCAAAGTTAACGGGGCACTTGCTCGGTGACGGAGCAAAGAGCGTGCAAGTAGGGAAATAACATCAGCGGAGAACTAACAACTAACCCATGCAGTAGCGTAGCCAGGATACGACTACGCCCCAGGCCACCTGCACTATAGCAGAAAATTAGCCTAGGTTTCAGGCTCACGCCCCGGGCGAAGGCCAGGGTGGCCTGGGCCTGTCTACGCCTCTGAACCCATGCATCAGTTCAAAACAAAAACAAAAACTAACCCATGCATTACTACTGAATGGTTCAGCCAGCAACCAATGGACACTGGCAGTAAACATTACCGTGCATGGAAGTGGTTTTCAGCTTATACTTTAGTGCTAGAACTACACTGACAGACTACAACGAATGGATAATCCTTCAAGCCTTCTAGTGTTGAACATTGAATTCAGCATGCTAGCACAGCTATTATACATTTCTGACAGGCGCTTTACATGTATCTAGTAATGTCAAATCTCCAACTTGTTTTGTTGCGCCATTGGGACAAAAGGCATACTATTATTTGTAGTCTAAATTTGTAATAAGGGGGAATGTGTTGTGGTTCTAAATAACTTTTTTTTTTCCTACCAATGCATTCACACAAAAAGATTTTGCATTTTTTGGGAAAAAGAAAGGCATACTTCTTTTAATAATTAAACCATTTTGAGTACTTGGTGTACATCTTGCTTGGATTAGTTTGTATCATAACAAAAACAAATATCTAGGAGAATCTGTTAGAGCTCATATCTGAAAATAAAATCGCAGTTATGATTGGAACAGGAACTAAGAGCACAGTAAGTCAGAGAGCTGACCAAAAAGTACTATGGTACTACAAAGATACTACCAGTCGAACACATCAGCAAATGGAAGTGGTAATTACCAATATTTTGCCATGTGTCAGCAGGTATCCTAAGGGATGTCCGAGTCAAATAGCAAGCATCCTCCCATGCATATGGTGATTTCTTTACCCGGTATCTCCAAAACCAACAAATTTGCCAAGTAAGCAGCTGCCAAAATAGAAATACAATTAAATTCAGCATGCTTCCAGTAAATTTTCAAATCAGATGCAGGTGCGTCATTTGCAATTTACTCTGTTCAAAACACGACCTTAGAAGAGATGAACTGACCTTGCCGATAACATAAGGCAGAAGTATAAATTGGACACCATAGAGACTCCACACAGAAGGTTTCTTAACTCCCTGAATTTGCAAGTCAACTTCACCTCTAAGCTCATTTTCAACATTTCTACAAGAGAAACAACCGAATTAAAGCTAGTCATAGTAAACCATGCAAGTGATATGCAAGAGACTGGTTCACTAGGAAATATCCTTAATACTATGAAAGCATTGTATCATTAATAGTATCCAAAAAGGAAAGGCTCATGCATACTCATAACAGAATGTATCTTTCTAGACCAACCAGTTTCTGAAAGGAAAAAAACAACCTAAACGGGCAATGGAATTTATCAAGATTGCTCAAATATTTCCACCAGCATGTAGAAAATAAACATGTCCTTAAACTTTAAACTCTCAGTTGGACGTAAAGAACAGACGGAATTTTGCAGTGCGAACAAAAGCAGGTTTCAAAATTTCAGATGGGAAAATTCATCCCAAAAATCAACTTATTTGATGTAATTCTTACTTATCCATCTGCTTGTGACCCTTCTTTTTACTTGCAATTCCTCCTGTTCGCTCAAACTCCAATGCTTTCAACCTATTTCTGTAAGCAGGAGTTTGCTTCACATTTTCAATGGCCTGTAACAAGAGTATTACACTTTCAACAAGTGGTGACGTTAACAAAAAAAATAAGATCTCTTGTTATGCTAAAACATGTGGTTGTCTTTTTATCACTCAAATAGAGAAAGGAACACATGATCTTTATTTTATGTTGAACATTTGGTTCATAAACATCCAGTCAGAACAGCAGACTATACCACAACCTTACTTTTGCCTTTCTGTTCCATATACATACCTGACTATACGTTGTCAACTGGTTTATGTATTGGAATGCTGACACAATTAAAAGAAGGCCAATCAACACAGCACGAGGATCCTATCACAAACAAGAAGAGATATTAGCTTCAGTAGCATAAGAATGATGCAGAACATTGCTAGTAAACATCTCATTCATTCATAGAAAAAAACTAACCGTTTTATGTCCGTAGTAGGCCCTGTAGTATTGAGCAGTGTTGTAGAAGAACTGAAATGAGGTAAATAAATAGCACATGCAGTTGTTAGAAGTAATCTTGTCATATCTATATGCATAAAGTTTCTAGCTTAATCATGAAGTATTCATGGTATGTAGGAGAACTCTAGAATTAGGAATGTTCTAGAGTAAGATATTTAGTAATAGTATAAAATATCTAGAGTTGTAGAGTACTCTAGAAGTATGGTGTAGGCTTTGGATTGTGTCACATGGCAACAACCTTAAGGGTCATGTACAAGTATAAATAGGGGTACCACCCCTCCCATGTAAAGTAGTGTAAAAAGCTTTTATAAGCTTGTAAGTCAAGATGTTGCCTCAAGCATATATATGAAATATAGAGCATATATGTGTCTGTCATATATGCATATGTGTTAGTGTGTGTGAAGCACAACCTTATGGGAAGGAGCTAAGTGATTTAGCTTCCAACAATTGGTGTCAGAGCCTCAAGATCTGAGGGCGGCGAAGATGGACTCCATGCGATGTGGAGGACGACGACGTGAGGTGGAGGCTGTTGGCGGTGCGATGCCACTAGCTGCTTATAGCGTGATGCTGCTAGGAGGACAAGGCGGTGTGATGCTGCCAAGAGAAGACGACGGTGTGATGCCGTTACGAGGCGGCAGCGGTGCGATGCCGCTGCGCGCGACGGCGGTGGTGTGATACCATCGTCATAGAAAGCGTCGGTGTGAGGCCGACCACTATGGTGTGATGCCATAGTCTATGGAAAGTTTGGTGTGAAGCCAACGACGCTGGTGTGATGCCATCGTCAAGTAGAAAAGTCGGTGTGAGGCCGACGACTGTGGTGTGATGCCACAGGCGCATGGAAGCTCGGTGTGAAACCGAATCGGTGGTGTGATGCCATGTTATATGGAGTCAGCGTGAGGCTGACAAGCACGGTGCGATGCCGTTGCAAGACATGAGGCGGTGTGATGCCGTCACACAAGATGAAGCGCATGGTCCAGGTGATCTGGATGAGAGGATCTAGTCGATATGACAAGATTAAGGGGGAGATTGTTAGAAGTAATCTTGTCATATCTATATGCATAAAGTTTCTAGATTAATCATGAAGTATTCATGGTATGTAGGAGAACTCTAGAATTAGGAATGTTCTAGAGTAAGATATTTAGTAATAGTATAAAATATCTAGAGTTGTAGAGTACTCTAGAAGTATGGTGTAGGCTTTGGATTGTGTCACATGGCAACAACCTTAAGGGTCATGTACAAGTATAAATAGGGGTACCACCCCTCCCATGTAAAGTAGTGTAAAAAGCTTTTAAGCTTGTAAGTCAAGATGTTGCCTCAAGCATATATATGAAATATAGAGCATATATGTGTCTGTCATATATGAATATGTGTTAGTGTGTGTGAAGCATAACCTTCTTAGAAGGGAGCTAAGTGATTTAGCTCCAACAGCAGTTGGAATCAGTATTTAGCAGTGCTTGGTGGAAATGAGAAGCTCATAAGGTGAGAATTGACTAGGAGGCCAAAAGAATGGCATTTAACCTTATCAAACACCATATAATATGGAAAATTTGTCCAGATCTATCAAACGAGCTACTACAAATAGACATTGTGTGGTATCTATCGAGCAATAGATCATATTTGTATCAATGTATTGTTTGCAATGTTAGCCTATATTAGCACCATGCTCACATGTACAACTTTGGTTACATGTGTGTTGCATTTTTCCATCTAAGCTCTGCATAACCAAGAAAAGTGGACTTTCTCACAGTAAAAATGAAGGCACGAGGTAAATTTTACATCCATGCAAAAAATGAATGTAAGAGTATATGTTTCACACTGCAGACGCCTCCTGATTAGTATCTATCTGTCAGCTTACAGAATGTACTCTTTACAGCTATTTCTAATGTGTAGGTACCAATATTAATTATCTTCGCACATTCCAAAACTGAAGGTAGAATGTTAACCAAATTTAGTTTCAGTTTTATATTTCTTCTTGGATATCAGGAGATCCCCCAATCGATGAATCATAAAGAAAAAAAAAACAGGGGGTTTAAGGTCTAAATAACTTCCAAGTGCCATGTAGTGGAATGAAAAATGTAGGCTGGTCCACAAATCAAATCGAAAAGTATTTACTAGGTATCTTTTCTTAGTATTGCTTAGCCTCTCCTGTCTACAGATAGATTATACATACCTAATGACTAATGGCTGTGAAGCCAAAGCTAACACAAGTATCGGAGTTCGGAAGCAATTAGGCTCTGGCACATAACTTATGTAAAAAACGTGCAATATGGAAAGGTGGATAGACTTCCACAAGTCAAAATGTAAATAAATTTATATAGGAACAGAAACGCATAGTGGCATGCTGAAGCCAGACAATTGGCATTTTCTTTGATACGAAGGATTAAGGGAAAGAAGGTTTACCTCCTCTGGATGCGCAACAGCATAGTCATACTGCTCCCTAGTTGTTTCATCTTTTAGTATCTGACATATAAAAATGTAGATTGACTCAAGAACCAAACAGAAATTGGAAGTGGCACATTGGGAAATAGCTTTCGTGTTAAACAGGGCAGATGAAAATAGTAGTCAACAAAACATCGATGTGGTAATGACCAATGATGACATAGAACGATTTCATCATGAAAGACCAATATTTCAATGAATACTGCAAATTCCATATGAGAACTGCAAACTTCAAAGTGGAATTACCAATCAGAGGGCGATATTAAATAAGGAAAATGTTGGCGGCAAATATTCAGTGAGCTCCAACAACATGTTTGATAGCTTAACTAGTCTATACCACCACATTGTCGCATGTCCATTAGAGCATCTAGTTTCACAGCAGTAACTGTCTCAAACTGTTTCTTCCAAAAGAGGTGGTAGTCACTGTACTGAATTGTGCAGCATTTTTAATGTGTGAAACTTGTAAATATAGTGGCCAACATACATTCACATCGTGTGCCAGTGCAAGGTATTCAACAACAGATCTTGTGTATCATAAGCAATTCAGCCATCAGAAGCAGGAGATGCAAAGCTCTAAAGCAATAACAGAAAGGTCCAGGCAGGCCAAACCTCGTAGGCATTGGCGACCTTGACGAAGAGCTTCTTCGACTCCGGATCGGGGTTCTTGTCCGGGTGGCTGCACAGCACAACATATTCCGAGAAATGGGTCGGCGCCGCGTTGCATTTGGATTTGAATTGGATAAGCATGCAGGAAGGAATGAAATGAAGGGACTCACTGTTTGAGGGAGAGCTTGTAGTAGGCCTTCTTGATCTCCGACGAGTTAGCATCCTGCTTGACCCTGCGAGATTTGTGAGCACTCGTGAGAAGACGAGCTCGAGCCGGCCGAGAGGAGAACGGAGGAAGGGGAGGCGATTGTTTACCCGAGGAGGTCGTAGCAGTCGTCCTCGTCGCAGTAGATGGCGTTGGAGGCTGGGACGAGGAGGGCGACGACGAGGAGGAGGAGGAAGACGGGGAGGGGAGCAACGGCAGCCATGGAGGCGGATCTGCCTTGCTGTTGTTCTCCCCTACACAGCACTGCTGCCGGGCGAACTGCTCCTGACGGCTGGGAACGAGTGAGAGGAGCAGGAGCCGCGGGGTAGATGTGGACTGCGTAGCAGGAGGCAGGAGCCCACCGCCGGCTCGCCGCCTCCGCCGGCTAGATCAAGGGGGCTGCGGAGAGAGGGATCCGGCTCCTCTGACCAGTGGACGCACGATTGGGCCAGCAGAGAAATCCGAAGCCCATGTTGTAGCCAGCCGGCCTCGAAACGAAGACCTTGTGTGCCGCTAACGCAAACAGAACGAACCTCATGCGAATTGAATGTTTACTCTGAAGATTGAAGTGTGAACTCCGAATTTAAACATGTGAGCTATGCGAGTTACTCCCTCCATTTTTTTTTTTTTTTTGCGAGGGAAAGAGATTACATTTAACCTGAGGTAGGGTTACGATCCATGGCCGCAGCTAGCACAACTTCCTGTGGGAAATTTGCTGGCCAGACCTCTGTTCTAACCTGAACCACCCTGCCTATTCTAGCTAGTTCGTGACTCACCACATTTGCATCACGACTGATACTAGCAATCTTGATATCTCTTTCCTTAATAAGTTCTCTGATGGCGCTGATTCTGAAAGCGTAGATGGACGTATTTGGGGTACTCTCCTTGATCAGATGAAACGCCATGGCACAGTCCGTCTCTACCATGAGAGGCAACGCTGTCCAGTGCAACGCGAGGTTCAGGCCCTCCTCGATAGCACTTAACTCCGCCTCCGTAGCATCATTGCAGTGTTCCAGGTTCCTACACGCTGCAAAGATGACGTCCCCCTCATGATCTCGGAGTACCATGCCAGCACCCGCATGACCATCCTGTGTAAAGGAACCATCCACGTTCAGTTTAGCAATACCTTGCACCGGCGCTGTCCAACTCTTCCGCACCTTCTGCCTGCCATCAGCGCTATCCGGTTTCCGTTTGAAGCCTTGCTCCAGATCGATGACCATCTTCCCTTTGATCACATCTGCGTGGGGGAACTGTTTAATCATTAGGAGGGAGTTTAGATAGCTAACCAAGAAACGCCGTGATCCTTCGATCGACGGGCAAGGCTTCTCATGGGTCATTTCATTGTGTGCGTGCCAAATGCGCCAGAATGTCATTAGCACCTTAGCTCTCATATCCTCATTTATATTAGCAAGTAGGTGTAGAAGCCACTCTGGTCCGACGGGTTGGATCAAATCATCAGGAGGCAGGTTCCAGTTTTCCTTCATGGCTAGCCAAAGGCCCCGTGCATGGGGCACCTATTAAAAACATGGAATGTGTCTTCATCTTCCCTGCCACAGATATCACATGTAGCAGTAGTAACGATGTGCCGTCGGTGGAGGTTTGCTTTTGTTGCCAGAGCATTCCGACCAATCTTCCAGGCCAAGACTTTTACCTTCGGTGGCACCGGGCAGCGCGCCAGCGCCAGATCATTTGCCAGTCCGGGCGCTCACCATCAGGCCGCGTACTAGTTGCTCCCCGGTCTTGTGATTGCATGTTCTTTGCCAAGGCCAGACGATAGGCGCTTTTAACCGAAAACACACCACTATTCTCTGGATGCCATGCTATAAAGTCAGCTTCATTGCGCTTGGAGGTCTTGATCTTTAAAATCTGTTGGATATCCTCCTGGTTGAAAAAAAGTTGCAGCCTCTGAGTGTTCCATTCCCCACTCGGAAGGAGAAAATCTGCCACCCACCGATACCTGCATCGTCTCTGTGGGGATTTTGGAAGATGACAGCCATCAGTCGGGATCCATGGATCACGCCAGGCTCTAATCTGTGCTCCATTGCCCACCCGCCATATGACGCCCTGCTTCAGGAGTTCCAGTCCATATTCAATGGCGTGCCAAGTAGACGAAGCATTACCAGAGAAAACTGTGTCGATCAGAGACCCTTGGGATAGTATTTGGCTTTTAAAATTTGCGCACAGAGGGTGTCCGGGAACTGTATAAGGCGCCAAGCTTGCCTTGCCAGTAGGGCTTGATTAAAGAGGCGCATGTCTCTGAAGCCAATTCCCCCATGGGTTTTAGGCCGTAGCATAATATCCCAGGCAACCCAACTCGTTTTACGTTTACCATTTTCTGCACCCCACCAATATCTCCGGATCATTCTCGTTAATTCATCACATAGCCCCATCGGGAGTTTGAAGACGCTCATGACGTAGACAGGTATCGCCTGGGCGATGGCTTTGATCAGGATCTCTTTCGCCGCTTGTGACTTATGGTTGTCCTCCCATTCAACAAGGGCTTTAGCAAGACGTGCCTGGAGGCTTTCGAATTTGCCCGCATTCATCCAGCCATCTGGGGTAGGCAGACCAAGGTATTTGGTCTCAAAAGACTCCTGTGTTATTTTGAGTTCCTGTTTAACCTCCATCCGTGTAGCCAGGGGACATGATTCACCGAAGAGATTGAGCATTTATCCGGGTTAATGAGCTGACCCGTGCTGGTAGCATAAAGATCTAGGATCCCCTGTATCCTTTGTGCTTGCTCCCTATTTGCTTTAAAAAACAGGAGACTGTCATCCGCAAAGAGAAGGTGGGATATACTTGGAGCACGCCTACAATCTTGATGGCCTCAATATTCTGGTTTGCAACCGCATGGTGCAAAAGGGTAGAGAGACCATCAGCCACAAGCAAAAACAGAAAGGGGGAAAGTGGATCACCTTGACGGATACCCCGAGAAGGCGAAAATGAATCCAGGAGGTTCCCATTGAATTTTACTTTGTATTGCACCGAGGTGACGCATGACATTGTCCAGTCCACCCAACGGCACGAGAAACCTAACCTTTGCATCACTTTCTTTAGAAAATCCCAATCCACCCTGTCATATGCTTTAGAGAGATCAAGTTTGTAGGCACAAAATTCCTATCCTGTCTCGTATTATGCTCAATGAAATGTAGGCATTCGAAGGCCACCAATGCGTTATCTGTAATGAGCCGGCCTGGGATAAAGGCACTTTGATTGATCGAGACAATATCTCCCAATATAGGCCGTAGACGATTGACCATACATTTGGAGATGATCTTGTACACCACCGTACACAGACTTATAGGCCGAAAGTCCTTCAAAGTTTCTGGTTGCTCATTTTTTGGGATGAGAACAATGGCTGTGTCATTTGTACCATCTGGCATCTTACCCGTCACAAAGAAGAGCTTAACCGCATTAATAATTTCCTCTTTGATAGTACCCCAATTCCGCTGGTAGAAACGCGCCGGAAAACCATCCACACCCGGCGCCTTTAGGGGTCCAATTTGGAAGAGGGCATCTCCTATTTCTTCATCAGTAAAGTCTCGACACAAATCCATATTCATCTCTGGTGCAACCTTCTCCTGTATAAGGGAAATCAAATCATCAGAATTTAGGGAGGGATCTTTAGTGAACAATTCTTGAAAGTATGAAGTGGCCATGCGCTCCATATCTGATGGTACATCATTCCACACCCCTTCACTATCCTTGAGCCTTTTTATTTTATTTCTCCTTGCACGCCACTTAGCAGTCTGATGGAAAAATTTGGTATTTCGGTCTCCTTCCTTTAGCCACGTAACTCTCGAGCGTTGGAGCCAAAGCATCTCCTCCTTATACAAAAGCTCATTCAAGTGATCACTCTCTCTTCTAATTTCACGCTGATCAGCGTTGTTTAACATCAAACTTTCTAATCTTTTCCGAGACTTGCCAAGTTCACCTAAAATATTGCCAAACTTCTTCTTGCTCCATGTTTGTAGAGTATTCATCACCTGGTTCAGGCCTGTAATGATATCAGCAAGGTCGTTTTCTGCCCCGCCTCTACCCAAGCTGATGCAACACGTTCAGCAAGTTCTGATTCTCTCTCCCATAGTATTTCATATTGCCTTCTAGGTTGCCGTGGCTTGCATCGAATTTCCTGACTAATTTCCAACAAGATCGGGCAGTGATCAGATACCGATGTGACAAGGTGCTTGACATGTGAGTCCGCAAAGGTGTCTCTCCAATCAGGACTTGCCACCGCTCTGTCCAACCGTACTCGCACATTAGCAGCTCCTCTCCTCTTATTATCGTATGTGTAGGGAACACCTGAAAAACCAAGATCAGAGAGGTTACAGTCAGCTAAAACTTCTCTAAAAGCAACCATCTGATTTACTGCCCGAGGAGTTTGGGATATGTGTTCCTCTTGCCATAAGGCCTCGTTAAAATCACCGATGACAAGCCATGGAGGTTAGATTGCATTTTCATGTCACGAAGGGTATCCCACATGCGATTACGATTTTCCACTCGCGGCTCTCCATAAATACAAGTAAGTCGCCATTGAGGTGCAGAAGGAGACTCACGCACATACGCATCAATCACTCTTTCATTAACACACTGAACATCTACAAGAAGACTCTCATGCCAGAATAAAGCTAAACCACCACTAAGACCATCACTACTAAAACCAGCAAAACCTTTCAAACCTAACCTACTACGATAACGACGCATTTTATTTTTATTCTGCCTAGTTTCACAAAGAAAAAACAGACGCGGACTCCAAACTTGGGAAATAGTGGCCAGTTCACGAGCTGTCGAGGTATTCCCGGCTCCTCGACAGTTGAACGATAAGCAATTCATTGCTCCTGACGAGACCCCCCAATGGATCTCGTCAGTTGACCGGAAGCCCCTAGACCGGTTGCTGCCTGCTTCTTTGCCTTCCTCCTCCCATTGTCCTCCATACCGCCTCTCTGATCATGTGTGGTTTGCGTCCTCCCTTTCTTCAGTTTTCCACCATCTAGTCCTTCACACTAGTACAGAACGACACATCGGAAACGGGCCAAAAACCCCTTCGGCAACGGAGAAAGGGTCCGTGTCCCCGCCTCTGCCACTGATGTGAAGCCTCACAATGGCAACGGAGATTTTTATCGTTTGCAATAAGTTTAGCAACGGGCATAATATATAACCGTTGCCTTTAGTCTTTACATCAGATACGGAGATTAGTTTTTGACCGTTTGTAATGAGGGCTAAAGGAAACAAAAAAAAGCCGGTGACGCCTGCTGCACCGTCGACGGAGCCCTGTGGTTCCTGCTTGACGGCCGCCGGTTCTTCACCTTCCTCTTCGCCCAGCTTCATTGCGTGGTCTTCTTCTACCTATTTAGTACTGCACAAAAGTCTTGCTCCTGGAGGCGCCGGCTTCAGTGGACCGTGTGGACGGAGCCCCGCTCCTACGTCTTCACGGCCGCCGCATAGTCTCCAGGTTTCCTCCTCGGCCTAAAGGAGATGAAAAAAATCAAAATGTAAGCTCCTTCATCTCTATACACAAGACATATGTTTCTTCATCGGCATTACAGAAAATATAGAACTAATTACAACTAGAACATAGCCTAAACAATGCCTCATATATAGGTAGATTGGACACACAAATTCCAGGGATGGAGCAAGCGAGCCTAGTAGGATGCACAAGATCGATGTGTATTTGTGCATATCACAAGGATCACTAGCGCCACCCCCGGATCACACGGTGTCACCTAATTTTAATCATCGGCATAACAAAAACAAAGCTAAAATCAGAGCAAATGCCTACTAAAAACAGAGCAAATCCATGGATAAACAATTAGCTACTTACAACTAAAAAACAGCTAAAATCTATGTGTAAACAATGCCTACTAAAAACAGAGCAAATATATGGATAAACAATTAGCTACTTACAATTAGAAAACAGCTAAAATCTATGTGTAAACAATGCCTACTAAAAACAGAGCAAATCTATGGATAAACAATTAGCTACTTACAACTAGAAAACAACTATCCTACTGAACTGGGGTCTTACATTAGGCGAGGCGGGCTCGCTTAGCGTCGCCGCCGGCGACGGAGCTAGCGCCGGCCTCCCCTGGCGGCGCCTTGCCCTCGCCGTGGACCAAAGAGAGGGCTATGGCGGCCCGGAGGTCAGACTGGTAGACCGCCTCCTCGGCACGTTCGACCTGGGTCGACGCCTCGGAGAGGAGGACCGCCGCCTCCAGATCGGCCTCGCCCTGATGACGCTTGGCGTCCTCGCGCTCGAAATCGGCGCGGGAGAGTTGGCAAGCGATCTCCAGATCACGATCCTCCTCCTCTTCCTCTTCCTCCTCGTCGGAGGACGAGGAGGAGGAGGAAGACGGATGGCGGCCGGGGTACATCGCCTGGCGGATCTCGCGGTAGCTGCAATGGTGGCCAAATGAGCGGGTGCGGCCGGAGCCTTCGCCGTGCGGACGAGCGCCAAGGCTGCGGGACCGGCCCGCGGGGGCCGGATCGGCGGCGGCCTGTTCCGCAAGCTCGTCCCGCAACACCAGCTGACGTTGCTGCTGCCTGAAGGCCCGGAGGGTGGGGCGGCCACGGCCGCGGCCACGGCCGCGATGGCCGGATCTACCAGCGCCGACGGTGGAAGCCATGCGAGAGAGTGGAGAGAGAGGAGACTGTGCGGCGGCTAGGGCTTGGAAGTGAGTGAGAGTGAGAGTGCAGGGCATAGTAAGTTCTTATAGGCCGGCTGTCGGGCTGCTTCTAATGGCAACGGAGATTACGAAACTGTCCGTGTGCGATGAGCACACATCGGTAACGGAGGTAAACTAACCTCCGTTGCCAACATATATTCCACTATTCACCCGTTGCCGATGTTGTGGGCCTGCTTTACGGCCCAGTGCGGGCACGCGGGGGATGTCGCGATTTACCGTCGCCTAACTCCTGCCGTTGCCATAGAGGGGTATCCGATGTGTCGTTCTGTACTAGTGTCATAGTCCAACGCCAGGGACAGATCCAAGCACTGCCCTTGTACCTCCTCATTGTCTAGCGTCTTACGCTTACCAGGTGCAACCTCCACTGACGTCATGTACACGTCTGTAGCCGAACTGAGAGAAGAGCTGCGATTGTCCAACTCTCTGATAGGTGGAATCAAGTCAGCCGAGCATGGCCTTTTGGGCATACTACTACCCGATAGATCCATCAGCGATGACCTGCTCAAGAATAGCTTCGTATCAACCTGAAGTTTCACCGCTGCACCATCCACTCCTAGCTGGTCATGGTTCGTAGCCATATTGGGTGGTTCAGTGTTCACGACATCCAGCTGCATTTTCTCCACTCTGTCGGCAAGGCCTTGCTCTCCCTCAACTGGTGCACCCTGCTCTTCTTCCTCAAAGCCATCCCTTGCATCCACCGGTTCTGGTATCTCCTCAACCGTATAGGCCGCTATACTCCCCCTTCCGTGATTGTTTAGGTTATTCGGCTTCCCAAGGGAAGATGAATTTACACTCGCAGTGGGGGAATTGAACTGCAAGTTCCTCTTTGCCATCGGGTTGTTCGAGGCTGACACCGGCCTCCCCTCATACTTGCGACGCGGTGAGCATCTAAGAGTTGCATCATAGTTGAGCGACGGCAGCCCTCTCGACTTCTTCTCACACTCCTCTTTACGATGCCCAATGAAACCACAATGAAAACAAAAATGAGGCACACGTTCATAGCGCAACTCGTAGACTGTAGCACCCGGCTTTCCTTTAACTGTTTGTGTAAACCTCTTCTGCAGCCGGCGATTCAGTGGCAGTGCTATGCGAACACGCAGATAATCATTGAATCATAGTCCTTCAGGGTCAAACTCCACCTCCTTAACTTCTCCCAAGGATGCACCGATGCGGCGACCATACGCATCAGACTGCTTCTTCCATGGCACATCATAAAATCTCACCCAAATTGGAACAGAGTCAAGGACAGTTTCAGAAGGCCGTCCACTATCGTTCCATGGTGCTATCAGACAAGCAACTCCAAGGTGAATCCATGGTCCTCCACGTTTAACGAATCTATAATCTCCCTCTGAAGTAAACGTGATGATGAAGAAATTATCCTTCAGCGGCGAGAAAGTCATCTTCCCTCTGATCTTCCAGACATCCATGAAGTGGGCATGCACCACCGTGTACTTCATGGCCTTCAAGGAGTAGTAGCGGCCAAACAGTCTCCAAACCTTGGCCCCTTCCTGTACCAGCTCTTCTTCTTCCTCCGGATCCAGCTCCACACATGCATCTTCATCGGCATCCAGATCGCCTGTCATCCGCGCCTCTGGCCCTACGTTCCTTCCTTCCTCTTCAGATCCATCCCAGTTGCCATCTCCGTCATCGTCTTCCTCAGAAACCAGGACCATCCGGCGCTCAAGGTGTGCCGGCACGATCGCACCATCCTCCGGCGGCTTCGGGTGGGTGGCTGCCTCACCGGCGGCCCCTTTTTCACCCCCACCGCCGACGGACGGCATCGCTCGTGATGGCTCAGAACCCTGCATAGCGCCCGGATCGTAGGTAGTCGATTGGGTGTTGTAGATCTTGATTAGGGTTTTGACAGCGCCGCCTTTCTGGTCGTTTATATTGACCTCTTGCCGACTCCAATCCGCCCGGAGACCTGGAGCAACACGATTTCCTTTCCTTTTCCCCTCAACCGTCATCGGCCTGGATTCCTCCTTGACTTCAATCTCACGTAGACTTCTAAAACTCGGATCACTCCCGTCCATGGTGGGTGGCGGCGCCGATCGCCTCGGAGTCGCCAGCCCTAACCCTAGACGTAGTGCAGACGATTCGACACTATGTGGTCCCTCCATTTTTAAATGTAAAATGTTTTAGAGTTTTTATATTTGAAAAGGAGAGAGTATACGTCAAGTGCACCCTGAAACCTAACGATGTCAATGCACGGCTGCAGGGTCTGATCTTACTGAACTTTTTTTTTGATGTATCTTGATTGGTTACAGATGTAGTATCTGAACTCGCGTACAAACACACACCCCACACACGCACGCAACACCACACTCACACTAGTACGCCAGCTAAGAACTACAACCATACACCCACGCGTTTAGGAATACTATCGTTGTGGCATGACGCGTGAAAAGAGGTGAGGTCGCTCACAAAATTCGCTCCCCCTGGGAGTCGAACCGTGGGCGGGCAGGCTGGCCACTGCCAAGCCTTGCCACTGCGCTACAAGCGCGTCCTCTGATCTTACTGAACTTGAGAACAAGCACAAAAGTTTAAATTCTCGAACTTGATGCATTAACAGGAAAGAGAGTTCATCCATCGAAAACACACTACAGGTCAAAAACCTAATCAAAACAACACAATCTAGAGCCTAGCAAATATTTATCACCCGGGAGAAAAGCAACATACTTCCTCTAAGAGAGTAAATGTCATATCAATAACTTGCGCGACACATGCACTTAAGTCACTAAACTAAAAAAAATAGAACAAACTCATCACTGAACTTGGGTCGCGGGTGCACTTTGGTCACTAACATGCCAGTTGGCCGTTTTTTATGTGAAATGGGCACGTGCAGGTCACGTGGCCACGAGGGATCTGGTTGGCACGTGCCATATATTCCCTTGTTCTTACAGGGCAGCGGCTATGATCCTAGTGGCCCAACTGGTGGAGAGGTGGTGAACCATTTTGACGAGAGCAGAGTGAGAGCACGACAAGAGTCGACGGCAATGGCTGGTCTCGGCGACCTCACGGGTATGGTTTTATAGTGGATTGGAGCTTCGTGGGAGTCGATAGCAGGAACCAACAGGGGTTAATGACGGTAGGGTGGTTAGGCGGGCGGTTGGTCGCCGACATTAATGTTGGTGGCGCGTCGGGAAGGAAAAACGATGGCGCGTGGAGAAACAAAGACGGGTCTTGTGTGCAAGTTTCTTTTGCTGGTTCAGGGAAAACTCTCTTTAACCCCTCCTTCACTAGGCGCAACCATGGATCATTACAGAAAACTTGGATCGGCCGGCTCCAACCTCTCTCCTAACGGTCGGAGGCCACCAGTTTCAGTTTGGTGTGATTTTTACATGACATGCGGTTAATCAACAAGGGTTATCGCGCGAATTAGCTCCATGTTAGTGATGATCGAGCAGATGACCGCAGGGACCAACGTTTTTCAAATCGACACAATTATTCACTTCTGATGTGGTGTACTAGTAGGAAAAAAAGGGAACACATGTTTTGTGATAGCAACAAAAAATGTTGGTATATTTGTGTGTTACAGAATATAATAGATTACTAGAAAAAACATGACATTTTTTTTTTGACAATAGAAAAAACATGACATGTTATTTGTCCGCAACTTTAAACCTCCAATCAATTTGTAGTGCGGTCAGAGTCAAACCCACCCACCGTGGACTTTCCGCGCCAAACAGAGATTGCTGACTTGGCGCTGGTCAAGACCAGGGTTGCTGACGTGGGCGTACAGAAGCACGTGACGTGACTCAGCACGTCGAGCCGATCTATGTGCAGGTCCTCTATGCGCTCCGAGCACACACCACAGGTTCGAGTTCGCCTTCAGGACCAAGGCCCTCGCCGAGGAAGTGGCCGTCACGGCGTGCCTGCATCTGGAGGCAGACGCCGGAGGTGAAGCAGCTCGGCTCTCTCACGGCCCACCTCGAGGACGCCGTGGTGGATCGCCTTCAGGACGCGCTCGACGCCATGGCTGCTGCTCTGTGCTGGGACCTGAGAGCACGAGCCTCGACCGCTCGCCGGCACTGGGCGAGCTCCCCCGATGCGCTCGGCGCGCGAGCTCCTCCGCCTCGGGCACTACGACCCAGCAGCGGCCACGCTCGCTTGGTCGCCAGCAGCAGCAGACGCCGCCCGCCAGGATGGCCGCTGCTGGGTCGCCAGCAGCAGCAGACGCCGCCCGCCAGGAGCAGAGGCCGGAGCTGGAGACGCGCACGCCCCGCGGCACTGACAAGTGCTTGTTCCTCTCTGTGGTGATCAAATTACGCGTTCGTATTACACGAAACGTTTTCAAAGATTATCGTATGTTCCCATCTGCAAAGATCATCAACACAAAGATAGTCAAACAAGTAAGTGAAAAATGTGGGGTAATATATAATCACTATCGCAAAAGGAATTTATTTTAACCGTAGTACCAACAAAGATAAGTGGCTGGCTGGATCTTCCAGAAGCCGCCCATGTTGACCCTCCCACCGACGACCACCACCATTGCCTCATCAGAACCCTCCGTGGGCTCTTGGACGGCTAGGATCGCTTCACTCCTGCTGCTTGCGGTGTTCAGCTGATGATTTTTATGGGATCTATCGACGGACTTGGTCTTCACCTCTCAATCACTCGCGTTGTTTCTTCTGGTTCAGATACACCTTGACCTTTCTACCTTTAGTTTGACGACTATAGAAAACTAAGTAACCACCACAAGCATCGTTTGTTCACATGTTCTTCACATGGCTAGCTATGAGCCAGCCTTACTGATCATTGAGGTTGCCCCCGTGTCATCGTCTTCAAACTGCACACATGTAACGACTCCGAATTCCCAAGAAGACCACCAAGGAGACCATCACCGAAGCGGCGTCGAGAAGCCCAAGCCGGCCAATGCCAAACAGATGGCTCTTCGCGAAAGAGCAGACAACTCCGATTTTAATGGAGAGCTCCAAAAAGGAGATGCGCAAGACCTTCACCAGGACCATTCTTGCAGGTCATCGTACGCTGCTCAAGAGGTAGATGTATTAGAAGATAGCAATTCCGACTTCACAACTTGGGAAGACCAACATGATGACACTCGGACACGCTTCAAATGTTCGGATCTGTAACCGTATCCCTCATGTACATACTTTCATACAACATGGATCATCATCGGACACCAAAATGCAACCTAAATAGAACATCTAGTTATATTAAAACCAACAAGTTTATCATCAGACCAAAAGAGGACAAGTTAATTTACTAGAATACTAAACATATAGAAATAGACATAAATCGGAATAGTTCATCACCGCGGTGCCTTGCCCTTCCCTTTGTCATCACGGTAGTGTTTGTCGAATACGACGTTGGGGTCGGAAGAGGAATTGTCGTCTTCGCCGGAGGGGAGTCAAGCGATGATTTTCACGGCGTGGGCCTTCTCGTTATGAGGCGAATGTCATTGGCTTTGGAAGCATTTTTTTTTTCACCTAGCCTCTGCCGATGAGTTGGCATTCTTGCGGCATCCTTCTCCACGAATGACATGGACTTGTGCACGAGGGGATCAGGTCGTCCTCTCCAGGCCATATGCGGCCGCAGATCCCTTCTCGTGGGCCCTCTCCCTGGCAACATCTAGCCCTCGGAGAAGGTGAAACATGCACCAACATCCAACCTAGCGGACCTTGTAACAGCGTGGAACGACACGGGGAGAGGCGGGGCGCTGAGCGTCTCAAGATGGCTCGTATCGATGCAGAGGAAGGAGGGCAGCGACGCCGAGCGCATCAAGGACGACGAAGACCGATGGGTCGAGGACAGTGTAGATCGACCACTAATGATACTCAGTTGGATCTCCGATGACACAGATCCTACGATAGAGGATGAAATGGCGACAAAGGAAAAAGTCAATACATCGGAAACCAAAAGAAGCAATGGGCGCATCTCACAGTGGGGTGTAGCATTCTTCACCACCTCGAGAGCATTCGGGTCTTTGATTCTCATTGTCGCGTTCTTGTTGCATTAGCCGTGTCATCAGTGTGTGGGTTGGCTTGGTAGTATCGGTTTTCCGGTCATGATTTGGAATGCCGTTCAACGAAAATCTCAGGACCCACCAAAAATTGTCAAATTTATAAGGTGATCACCTTATTTGGACTATATTTTGGACGAAATTCTTCATTCCAATTTGATCACCTTATATTTTATATTTTCTTTTTTCTTTAGAATTTTGTCTCAATATAGTCCAAACTTTTCGTGATAAATATATTTCGGTACAAACCAAATTTTCGCTAAAATTTTGAACCCTGGTTTCAGTAATCTATGCCATGAATGTATCGATTTTAGTAAATGGAACATACAAAGCTTTTGTCTCGGTTTAAAAATATACTCCTACAAGGGAAATGTTGGTCATACGTGCTCTACTCCACTCCACTGATTGGTATGAATTGCACAGTACGCAGGCGATAGAGGTAAAATTATTAAGAGGAAGCAGTTTCTACCAATATGTTAATTACTCTGTACTCCACAAACATACGGGAACTTGACCGAACAACAAAGTCGTTGGTCTCTACCAGCGAAATCCGGTCAGTGTGTGTGCGTCACTGTCGCTCCCGAGCTCCGGCTAGTTCCTCCTCCCTTCCTTCCTTCCGCATGCTCATCCCCTCTCCCCCTCCACGACGGCCAACCCCCAGTTCACATCCTCAATTACCTCTCCACGCTCCAATCAATCAACCGGAGAAGAGACAAGACGCCATGAGAAGAAGGGAAGCCGATCTGCACGGCCGCCGCTAGCTTCGTCGCTGCATCCTCCACCAGGAGTCCGTGCTCTTGTTTCTTCCAAGAAACATGCGGTCTCTACGGGGACGAGATCTCGCCCTCCTCTCGTGCTGGTTCTTGGTCCTCCCTTTGCTGTCCCATGGCGCAGACATGCCCCTGGGCTCGTCGCTCACGCCGGCCAACTCGGCCTCCTGGTCGTCGCCCAACTCCACCTTCTCCCTCGCCTTCGCGCCGTCCACGGCCTCCTCGTCCCTCTTCGTCGCCACGATCTCCTACGCCGGCGGCGTCCCCATCTGGTCCGCGGGCGCCGGCGCGGCCGTCGACTCGGGGGGCTCGCTCCGCCTCTCCTCTACCGGTGACCTGCAGCTGGTCAACGGCTCCGGCGCCGTGCTCTGGTCCTCAAACACCGCCGGCCTCGGCGTCGCCAACGCGTCGCTCCAGGAGAGCGGCAACCTCGTGCTCAAGAACTCCACGGGCGGCGCCGTCTGGCAGTCCTTCGACCACCCCACGGACACCGTGGTCATGTCGCAGAGCTTCACCTCCGGCATGAACCTCACCTCCGGCCCCTACGTCTTCGCCGTCGACAGGGCCACCGGCAACCTCACGCTCCGGTGGGCCCGCGCCGGCGCCGCCACCATCACCTACTTCAACAAAGGCTACAACTCCACCTTCACCGCCAACAGGACGCTCAGCTCCCCCACGCTCATCATGCAGACCAACGGCATCGTCTCGCTCACCGACGGCACGCTCACCTCCCCCGTTGTCGTCGCATACAGCAGCAACTACGGCGAGAGCGGCGACATGATGCGCTTCGTGCGCCTCGACCCGGACGGCAACTTCCGCGCCTACAGCGCGGCCCGCGGCAGTGGCACGGCGGCGGAGCAGTGGTCGGCCGTGGCGGACCAGTGCCAGGTGTTCGGCTACTGCGGCAACATGGGCGTGTGCGGCTACAACGGCACGTCGCCGGTGTGCGGGTGCCCGTCGCAGAACTTCCGGTTCACCGACCCGTCCAACCCGCGAAACGGCTGCACGCGCAACGTCGACCTCGCCAACTGCCCCGGTAACTCCACCATGCTCGAGCTCGACAACACGCAGTTCCTCACCTACACGCCCGAGATCACAACTGAGCAGTTCTTCGTCGGCATCACCGCCTGCCGCCTCAACTGCCTCTCCGGCACCTCATGCGTCGCCTCCACCGCGCTCGCCGACGGCTCCGGCCTCTGCTTCCTAAAGGTCTCCAGCTTCGTCAGCGCCTACCAGTCCGCGTCGCTCCCCAGCACGTCCTTCGTCAAGGTCTGCTTCCCCGGCATGCCCAACCCGCCCGTCAACACCGCCGGTGGCTCGTCGTCGGGGTCCTCCGGCCTCCGCGCGTGGGTCGTCGTCCTGGTCGTCCTCGGCGTGGCCTCTGGGTTGGTGCTCTGCGAGTGGGTGCTGTGGTGGGTGTTCTGCCGGAACAGCCCCAAGTACGGCGCGGCGTCGGCGCAGTACGCGCTGCTGGAGTACGCGTCCGGCGCGCCTGTGCAGTTCTCGTACCGCGATCTGCAGCGCTCCACGAAGGGGTTCAAGGAGAAGCTGGGCGCCGGCGGGTTCGGCACCGTGTACCGCGGCGTGCTGGCGAACCGGACGGTGGTGGCGGTGAAGCAGCTGGAGGGGATCGAGCAGGGTGAGAAGCAGTTCCGGATGGAGGTGGCCACCATCAGCAGCACGCACCACCTCAACCTGGTACGCCTCATCGGCTTCTGCTCCGAGGGCCGGCACCGGCTGCTCGTGTACGAGTTCATGAAGAACGGCTCGCTCGACTCCTTCCTCTTCCGCGCCCCCGGCGGCGCCGACGCCCCCGCGAAGACGATGCCGTGGTCCACGCGGTTCGCGGTGGCCGTGGGCACGGCGCGCGGCATCACGTACCTGCACGAGGAGTGCCGCGACGTGATCGTGCACTGCGACATCAAGCCGGAGAACATCCTGCTGGACGAGCAGCACAACGCCAAGGTGTCCGACTTCGGCCTGGCCAAGCTCATCAACCCCAAGGACCACCGGCACCGCACGCTCACCAGCGTGCGCGGCACACGTGGCTACCTGGCGCCGGAGTGGCTGGCCAACCTCCCCATCACCGTCAAGTCGGACGTGTACAGCTACGGGATGGTCCTGCTAGAGACCATCGGCGGCCGGCGCAACTTCGACATCGCCGAGGACACGGACCGGAAGAAGTTCTCGGTGTGGGCTTACGAGGAGTACGAGAAGGGGAACGTGGCCAGCATCCTCGACCGGCGGCTCGCCGAGGCGGATGTCGACATGGTCCAGGCGGAGCGCGCACTGCAGGTGAGCTTCTGGTGCATCCAGGAGCAGCCGTCGCAGCGGCCCACCATGGGGAAGGTGGTGCAGATGCTGGAAGGGATCATGGACCTCGAGAGGCCGCCGCCGCCCAAGTCGTCCGACAGCTTCCTGACGGTGACCACGGCCACCAGCGGCGTCAGCAGCAGCATGGCGTCCACATTCGCCTCCTCGTCGGCTGCGGCGCCGGCGCCGCCCATGCCGTCGCCGAACCTGGAGCAGGACGAGATCGCGGTGGGGCGGTCGGCGTCGGCCAGGACCCGCGAGATCGCGTCGATCCCGCTGCGCTCGTCGGAGCCGTACATGACAATGTAATGGCTGTGCTGGTCTTCGCCTGATCATGAAAATGCTTTGCTTCTGTGCTCCCATTAGAGGAAACCTCTCGCAGATCATCGGCAAGTAGGGAATTGATAGGCTGCTCGATGGTCTGGTTGGTTCTGTTCTGGTGGAGCATGAAAGCAGCAGCCTCACTGAAACAGAGTGTTCTTCAGCTGCCTGTGAGATTTTCAAACACATGCATACTTTGTAATATGAAGTTTGTATGTGCCTGACGAGTAGCCAAAAATACCCGCGATTTGTAAGTAGCAGAACTAGACCAGGCTCGATACGCGTCGCAAATTGTACAAATAATAATTCGGACCGATGCAAATTGTACCGTAGCATGGATGGCAAATTAGTTCAGATGTACTAGTAGAATTTTGGTTTTTTGAGATGATTTCAGATGCTGAAATTTGGTTTTTGAGATGATTTCAGATGCAGAAATTTGTGTTTGAGATGATTTCAGATGCAGAACTGGTGATGCTGGACTCCACATCTGCATTGGCAATGCTTGATGCAGAACTCCAACTTGTCATGAGTGGCATGGCACCGGCTGACCGGCAATTTGCAACACCAGATGGATAGAAGTCATAGAACGTGCTCCATGAACATTTTTTTTGGTTTAATGCTGGGGACCCGGATCAAGTAGCACCACGATGCTGGATCGATCATGTGGCGTTTTTTGTGGTCATCACTGGTAGTCAGGTAGTGGTAGATGCATTTGCGTCCCGGGCATGTGACACACTCCTGTGTTGGGTTTATGAGGCCGCAGCTGTTCTTTGTACGGCAAGTTCTTACAGTAGCAGCAGCCACTGGAGCAAGTTGTCCTGCCCAGATCCAATGTATATATCTCTATAGTTGCTCGGGAGTCACTACGGATTTCCGCTCGATCATCCAGTTCAAAGAAGTAAATGTTTGCTTGATTATCGATACTAATGATAAGATAAAGGTAAAAAAGTTATTTTAGTACAAAGTGGTTTCGTAGTGTAGTGGTTAGCACTCCAGACTTTGAATCTGGCGACCTGGGTTCGAATCCCGGCGAGACCTCCTTTTTTGCTTTAATTTTTTTTGCGCCTCCGTTGTCTGTCACTCCGAATTAGTAGTATTCGCTTATTACTCTTTCAACACAAGGTGAAACTACCAGTTCCGATCGGGTCATCATCAGTTAACATCACCTGACGCTCGCATCTAGAGTAAGATCAACTGATCAAGCATGTGCACTCCAACCGAGTGCTAACGGTCAACGCGTCAACCAAGGATAATCCTAACCCAGGTAGGCAACAACACACAATCCATAGAATACTCCCTGTTCTTCAACGCTCGTGGGCTTGAAAAGGACAATCAATCCACCAACAGCCATCAACCGGCGGTTCAGAAGAAACCCCAGGAATAATGCCCTCTCCTACCAGTTCCACACATCGATTTGACCGCGACAAGGAAGATGACAGTTGTACAGACACCTGGAAGTCATACAAAAAGACAGACATACTTTTTCTCTTGATAAGGAAAAAGGAGCTTAAGAATAGACCATAAAACTGTGGAAAACTTTGGCCGATGAGTTTTTTTTTTCGAGGAAGATAGCCGAATGAGTTAATTTAGTTACTAGGTGTTCTCGTCTTGGGAAAAACTTGGTGTTCCAGCTTCCAGGCAGGAAAAACTTGGCCAATGCATTACCTTTTTAATCATTATGTACACAGTTTACATCTCCAGGACGACATCTCCAGAAGGTTGGAATCAGGAGGTGAGACCGGACCGGTCCTCGAGTTCAGTATTCAACCCAGTTGACGTCCAGATCCTTGAGCTTCAGGAGCCACTTCTGCCCATCCAAAGGGGCACCTGGCTTGTCCGGTTTGCTCGTTGGCTGCTTGGCAGTCACTGCGGGCGCGGACTCGGGCTGCCTCTCGCTGTCGGAGTCCACCGTCTGCTTCCGAGGCCGTCTTGGTTCGAGGGAGAGGAGCCGAGAGACCTCCTGTATGCCGCCCCATTTCTCCAGCGCCCGAGCAATGTCGTATCGCCCTGACAATGATGATAAAGTGTGGAGAACGTTTAGAAAGGAAGTCTTGCAATTCTGGTGGCACTAGCATGATAGAGACCCACGCCACATGGATGCTGCTATCATCAATCTGGGATCTGACATATATGAAATCATGATGAGACTGGTATATGGTCAACTCCTGAAGCCATCAGTTATAACTTATGCGTCTGGCTTCATCATGGACCAAAGACAACCAACAATGATTGTACAAAACTAAAGATATTTGGTATTAACAAGTGAGCGGCCTCAGGGAACACTAACATGGACAAAGGGAACTGGTGGCATTAGCATGATAGAAACCCACGCCCCGTATGAAATCATGAGTGGGACTGGTATGTTGTCAGAATGTATATCCACTGATTTTAGCTTATCCACCTGGCTTGATCATGGACCTAAACTAATCAACAAAGATTGCAGAAAACTAAAGATAGTTGGTTCTAAATGGTGAGTTGTTTCAGGTATGTTCGGCAACACTAGCGTGGTAAAATTGTGCCGAACATAATTCAGTTTCTAGTCTGACTGCTATGTGCCGAACAAAGATTGTGATTAGACTGGTATGTGGTGAGTTGTTTCTAGTTTGACCATATAAAAGTTTGTTTGAATGAGTTTGCCATAAAAAAAGATACATCGGCTAATAACATATCCAAATAGATAGGCAGCTGCAATCAACATCACTAAGAAAAATGGGAAATACTTGGTCTAAAGTCTAAACAAAGGTACCTGCCCTCTCAAAAGATTTTCTGCTTGGCATGTAAGAAGGGTCCATCCCCCAGTTCTTCTGGAATCTCCTGATCTATAAATAATAATCATTCTGAACGTTAACGTATGACCACAAGCTGGACATGTAATAAATAAATAAAACACAGACATAATACAATATTTTATGACATACAACAAATGGAGCGCTTGTTGTCATTTCCCTTGCTAGCAATCTCACGAGGTAATTTTAAAAAAAACTTGTGGACAAGATATGGTACATGGTTGAAGATAAGAAAACACGATGCTATTAACCTTGCACTGGAATCCGCAACTTGAAAGCAGAGGGGAGGAGGGAAAACGATGTCTTACCTCTTCTTGCAAGTTCTCCAGATTATCCCAATAACCTCTTGGTTTCCGATTTTTATAAGAAAGGGCAAGATTCATTATGCTGGCAATCTTCCTGAAGCCACCCATTCGTGTTATTGCCTTCTCGATATCAACTCTTCCGTGTGTCCGAAGATGTTTTCTCTTAGGCATGAAGCCCTTCTGACCATGTTTTGCAATGAAACTACCAAGTTCATATTTGAGAACCTCGATGTCCCTTTGCAGGCCTGGAACTTTTGGTCTCTGCTTCGTAGAACTTGAAGAGCACTCTACACATGCTTGCTCTGATTGCCATGTGTCTGTGTCCTCAATTGCAACAGTATCTGGATTGGTTGGAGCATGAGAGTGAATTGTGGAATTACCTCTCTCAGCTTTCGCCTTTTCAACATAATCACGGATTGCACATAAATTTGATGGAAGATCTTCGTATATGACCTGAAAATGATAAAATGGAACATTGTGGTTTAGTTTATCAAAGCCCAAAGATGATTAAATTTCACAACAAGTCAGAGTACATTAATGGTAAGAAGATGATACGTGAACCATGATCTGCTTTTATTGAGACGAATGGAATATTACGAAAAATTAGTCACACGCTCTCTTTGCTTACAGTGCAGTCATAAGTCTCAGTGTCCTTCTAAATGATGCCATACTAAGTACATGACCTACAAAAATATGGCGGTAGAACTTTGTTATTACGTTCAGTATGGTGTTTGCTAAGTGAGTGTACCTTGTAGGCTAGTAACAAGAATGTCATTAAAACTAATTATTTGGATGCCTGAGACTCAGTGTCCTCCTATGTTTGTAGCTAGCAAGCTAAATTAGGAAAAATAGTCACTTGAAGATTCTTAAGGTATAACCTAATATTTAATTACTATTTTTTAGGGAATGAAATATTAATTCTTGTTCTTGAGAGAGCCAAATGTGATTTAGTAATGATAGTGGATACAACCTTATACTGATTCAGAGTATAGAGATCCATTCAGTTCATCATTTGTCAGGAATAAGCCTGGGACTGTAGCTGATGGATGAGAGAACATAAATGGGTAGTTTTCCTTTTCTTTCTGTGGATTGTAATGGACATTATAGTTAATCGATAAAGCTCCGGCTTTCCTTCAAATATAAAATAAATGGGTAAAAGAATAAAAGGTAAAATCTGTCACATAAGCATGATAGCATATTGAGCAATATGATACATCTACAAGAAGGTTACTTGCTAAACTTAGCCACAGACAACAAATACCAGCCATGGTATATTTAGTTATAGACCCCAGGGCCAGGGTTATGGAAGAGCGAGTATAGTTCTTTCCTCAAAGAAATAATATACAAGATCTAGCCATCTGGGGCTCACCAAATCCATTTTTCGGTTCATAACAATAAGGTGTATATCAGTGGAAAAATGTTACTTAAATAAGTTGTGGATACCTCTTCGAGGATAGACTCTGAGAGGAAGGTATCCTTATGCATCTTGGTCTCGACCATATACTTCAGCAGCGTGTGCTGATCTCCAAGCTGTTCGAGGCGCCATTTTCCTTTAAATGAGTAGAAATCCCCCTCGACTTGCTCAAAGCAGATTTCACGTTCGAGTTTCTCACGAAGATCCATAACAACACGGGCATGGAGAACCATATAGAGTAGACCTTTGCAGCCCTCCTAGAAAAAACAAATCTGAGATGTTGCAGAACTAAACTGAACATCAGATACAGCATTAAAATAACTCCTACCTGTAATATGCGAACCTTGTTATTATCACGAAGAATAATCCGACTAATGGCCAGGTTTGGTATAACCCTACGAGATTGCTATATTAGATCATAGCCGTGTAATGAAAGTAGACTAAGTGAACTCAAAATAATGCAGAAAGATAAAACTACTTACTCAGGTAACTTCTCATATGCTGTGAGTACATCCCATACTTCTCGAACTGGTGCCTTCATGGTGATACTTGCAACAACACACCTGTGGGCCCCTTCATGTTCCTTCACCCAATCCATTCCACGAGAGAAGCCAATTTTCTTAGTATGCTTCCCGTGAAATTTAAGACTCCAAGGGAAATTATTTGATATGTCTAAGCTTAGTCAATTACCAAGAGGCCATCAAATCGTCGAAGATGGATCTCGTCTACCACACAAGGCCTATCAAGCCTGCAGACACTTCCGTATACACCCCATTTGCTATTCAACTCAGGAGGAGGTGGCGAAGCAAGCACACCACTAAGACTGGAAGAGGAAGGTGCTTCTTTGAATTTACTAGAAGAAATGTCATCATTCTCAACTGTTGCGCTACGGAAGTTAAGAGGCTTGGATTCTGCACCGGTAAATTTTGTAGGTCCAAACTTATGGTTTTCTAAATACATTTTTTCAGATCTGAAAGCCAAGGCTGTAAGATTCACAGGAAGATCCGACCTTATAATCCTCTCAAGAAATATTGCTGGGAAATTAAATCTAGGTATCACATTAACTTCATACAGCAAAATTGCACTGGCAGACCTGTTACAAAACAAAACAGAGGTCATATAAAACTTAAGAACATAAATTTCTTTCTGCTAGCTAAAAGCGTAGACCAAGGGGAACTCTAAGGATCCCTGAAATTTTAAAATATTTCTACACCAGGGCATCAAGCGGTAGCAAGGTAACCCACTATCAAGCAAATAAGCTAGATGCTCATCAAAATGCACATGACAAGATACAAAAATGACAACAACATGCCCACCTTGGACCAGATCTGACAGACCATTTTCCTTCGAACTTCTTAAAGTCACCATCGACCATGGAGAAGTGGAGCTCTCGCCCATCAACCTGCACGGCAATTGTTACCACACAATTGAGTAAGTAAGGCTACTCGACATAACTAGGAAATGAGGGGATACCATTCATGCCTAAACGCTATCAGAAAATCCTGACCAAAATGCATTAACTAGCGAGGGCAGAATCAACTGATCATGTACATATCCCACACATTCAGCAAAGCAAACATACAACATTTTTAACTGACATTTCATTTTGCCTTGCGGTTCAGTATCAATGAGGAAAATGTACTAGTAACGCCTGAATTGTGCTTAAGTTCATTGCAATGACAGAACATGCTGGCCAAAATGCATTCAGTAGTGAGGACCAAAACCAACCGAGCATGTAAATGCTCCCATACATTCAGGCATATCAGTGACATGCCTCGCGAATCACGATCCAATATGAATGAGGAAAATGCACTAGCGAAGCCTTGATTGTGAGCTAACTTCATTGCATTCTAAAGGAATTACTAGTATGAAAATTCTGGCGAACAGTTGACGTACAGCATCGGGACCTCCCGGAGATCCAGCACGACCGCGCCTCGATGTGCCAGTAGAGCGCCTGCTGCAGCCCCCTCTGCTCCAGCCATATCCTGCCCTCGTGCGGGCACGGGATCCTCCCACTGCACCAAAAAATTTCCCCCAAAATTAAACCCCACGAGGCCACGAATCCTCCTGCTCTCAGACAGACGCGCGCGTGCCGACCGAAGGAAGCTGAGAAGAAACGCGGACCTGTGGACGAGGTTGGGGACGAATCGGCGAGGCGCTCGTAGTCGGTGATGATGCGCCAGACGGTGTCGACGTCGGCGGCCACCGCGACGGAGGCGAACACCCGCCGCTCCCGCCACGACACCACGTCACGTCGCACTGGACGCTCGGGCCCGCACGCCCCCGGCGGGCGCCGCCGCCGCCGCCGCGGTAAGGTTGCTGGTCGGCGCCCCAGTGGTCGCCCGTGGCGGCGGCCGCGGCGGCGACCGCGCGGTGGTGCCGCGAGAGCAGCGGCGGCGCGCGAGGGGTGCCAGGGCTGTTCGGGATCCGCGGGAGGAATGCGGCGGCCGGGGTGGGGGCGGGGGAGACGAGAACCCGCATGGCTCCCCGGCGTAGGTGCCGGCGAAGTGGGGGACTAGCTACGGGGGGAGAGCTCACTCCAGCCGTTCGAGCGGGTGTGGGGAGGTGGAGCTCGAGGAGCCAGGGACGATTAGCTGGGCCCGCCGTGTCGATGGTGATTCTGCCGCGGCGATGTGTGGCGAGGAGGCGACGAAGCACCGTCTACTGCCACTTGTGTGGCGACTGGGCGGTTGAATCCGCGGTGGGGTCGGGATTGTGTTCGGGTGGGGCCCACAGGTCTGACGTGGCTAGCGCTGCTTCTCCCGCGGGAGAAACATCCGCGCTGCTCTCAAGTCCGCGAAGCTAGAATAAAAAGTCAGCGGGATCACTGTTGCAGCAATCCCCAGCAACATGGGCAGGTGGGCGAAACTGCCAACTGGAAAAAAATACCAGGAAACCCATACAAACAAGCTACGGCAGATCACACATTTCATAGGATAAAGCCAGATGATATGGACACTGGTATCTGAGGCCTGAGGGATCAAATCGAATGCATATCCTAACAACCACCAGGAGGTCTGACTTTATTTAGCATCATCATCTTCTTGTTACATTTAGGGTGTGTTTGGTTGAGGGGGTATCCCCTAAGGCTGGTGCCAGTGCACTGCCTCACTATCGCCCCGCCACGTCAGCTTTTACCCCCACTCTCACCCCACACTCACCCCACTCTCACCTCACGGTGCCAGTGCATGGGCTGTAGTCCCAGGCTATAGCCACATCACCTTTTTTCTTCCCTTTTTTCGCTTCACCTTTTAATTCTTTTTCCCTTTTCTTCCAGGCGGACCCACACGTCAGCCTCTCACGCCCGCCTCTCGCCTCCCTCTCGCCTGCAGCCGCCAGCGCGTCGCCCCGCTCTCGCCCGCCTCTCGCCTCCCTCTCGCCCGCGCCATGGTGCCAATGCGGGCTGTAGTGGGGCGGTAGCGCCCGCTACCGCCGGGCGACGGATCCGTCGCCCGCCGCTACCGTCTCGCCTCCCTCTCGCCTCTCTCTCGCCCGGCGCCGGGCGGTACCGCCCGCGCTATCGCCCCCACTGGCACCAGCCTAAGTGGTAGTGGTAGCCATTTTTTCAGTGGCTGCCATACGTTTGGTTGGAGGGGTTAGGGTGGCAAGGGTATCCAGATTCCTGGAATATTCGTGCGAAACGGTGGTTGCCCTCGTCCCACCGAATCGGCCGGATGGCGCTAACCACCGCTGGCTCCCGCGCTAGCCTCACCCGAAATTTCTTTTTCGCGCCGTTTTGGCTGGCTCACCGCTCGCGAAAGAAAAAAATATAACCCCACCTTATCTCTTCTCCCTCGTCTGTCCTCAGTCCTCACCTCTCCTCTCCCGAACCAGAGGCGACCGCGACCTCGGCAGAACGACTCCGGGACGGCGGCGGCGGGTAGCCTTCTTCCTCTCCCCTCCATTCCTTGGTCGGCAGCATCCTTCTCCCTCCCAGCTCCTCACTCTCCCTCATTTATCTCTGCAATCAGGGGCGGCGGCGGCAAGGTATCGACGCGGGGAGACCACGGGCGGCAGCGGCGGGACTACTCCGGGCGGCGCGAGGTATTTCCCTCCCTCTCCCATCGATTTCTCCGGGCAGCGCAGTGGTGGGCGAGGTATCCTTGTCTTCCTCCTGGCTCGCATCGATGTGATGGTGGGGATGGGCGACGGGCGGCCTGGGAGGGCGAGGGAGTGGACTGGAAGGGGCGAGGGGCGGCCTGGGAGGGCGAGGGGCGACGAGGGAGTGGACAGGGAGGGGCGACGGGCGGCCTGGCAGGGGCGCCGATGCAGGGGCTCGGGCTCCACTCGCCCTGCCTCTCGTATTTTTCCTCCATGAAGAAGGAGTGAAATCAGTGAGTGCACTTGAGAAGCCACAGCTGAGTTGCACAAAACAAGCTGTTGTTTCAGAGTTGGAGTCTGTGGCTAGTCATGAGGAAGAAGCACTGTTCGGAAATCTCTTTGCTGAAGCCTATTCTACCGGAGTAGCTGATAGTGTTGAACAGCCAACTTCTCTTGGGAGTGTTGCTTCAAGCAGCCAGCATGGGCCTATTCAATTAGCTGCTGATTTGATATGCTTTATGAAAACGTGCATCATCTCGCCCTGCCTCTCGTATCTCTGTTCTTCCCTCTATACCCCATTTTCACATCTTTTTCTCTCTGGTTTCTGCAGGATTACGGGGTGACCAGCAGTTGAGCAAGCATCTCAGTGGTATAAATCCAATCTTCTCTTTACAGTTCAAGATGCATGATGCGTGTTATTGTATTATATATGCAATGTTCTTTGGTCAGATTTGTTGTTGCATTCTTCAAATTTGTTCTTTGGTATTTTTCTATTGTAGATGGACAACAAGACAAGGATGTTAATTAATTCTGCAGTGGCATATATGTTTGTTTCTATGCTGACTATGGTGGTGCGATCTAGAAAAGAAAACGGAGAGAAAGAATTACTTATGCACCAATAGATGAAACCGATAGGATGAGAAGAGAGTACCTAGATAACAAAGTATGGAAAAATGACACAACTTGTTTGAATATGCTTAGGCTTCGGAGAGCACCTTTTTTCCGGTTATGCCAACTCTTTAGAGACCGCAAATTGTTGAAGGACACAATACATACATCTATTGAGCTACAAGTAGCTATGTTCTTGCACACGGTTGGACACAACGTTAGGAATAGGGTAATTGGCTTGAACTTTGGTAGATCCGGTGAAGTTGTTAGCCGTTATTTCAAAAGAGTCCTACATGCCATTGGTGAGCTGCGAGATGAGCTTATTAGGAAGCCATCATTGGACACTCCTGCCAAAATAGAAGGGAACCATCGGTGGGATCCATACTTCAAGGTATGAGATGGTGTGTCAACAATTATTTGTTGTAAGCATGGTGATGTCTAGATCATAAACTGTTCCTTTTTTCTTTTTTCACCCAATAGGATTGTATTGGAGCTATTGATGGAACACATGTGCGAGCCTCCGTTACCAAAGATATGGAGGATTCTTTTCGTGGTAGAAAAACCCATACCACACAAAATGTGATGGCGGCTGTTGATTTTGATCTTCGGTTCACATATGTGTTGGCTGGTTGGGAGGGGACAGCACATGATGCACTTGTATTACGTGATGCTTTAGAGCGTGAGAATGGTTTACGTGTCCCACAAGGTAATAGATTATCAACCATCTGTCAATAGTAATATTTATGTAGCATCCAAATAACCCAAATGTCCCTCCTATGTTAGGAAAATTTTACCTAGTTGATGCTGGATATGGGGCCAGACCGGGGTTCATGCCTCCATTTCGACGTGTGAGATACCATTTGAATGAATGGGGAAACAATCCAGTGCAAGATGAGAAGGAGCTGTTCAACCTTAGGCATTCTTCTCTACGTGTGACCGTAGAGCGTGGATTTGGGTCACTCAAGAGAAGATTCAAAATCCTTGATGATGCCCAACCATTTTTTCGCTTTCCTACTCAAGTAGACATTGTTGTAGCTTGCTGCATTATTCACAATTGGGTTATAAATGATGGGATAGACGAATTTATCATACCCGAGGATGAATGGACACCAAACATTCAGCATGCCTCAACATCAAGTGGCCAAGCACAAGAACTTTTATACATGACTAATTTTAGACAAGAAATTGCTGATCAAATGTGGGAAGATCGACAGAACTACTTGCAGCAACAAAATATGTAATGATTGCTTGCTGTCCAATGTTTGTAATGACATTTTATTTGCTGGACTGTAGTTTGTAATGACATTTTATTTGCTGGAATCAAGTTTGTAATGACATTTTATTTGCTGGAATATTACTCATAATGTCTCTACATGTTCAATTTGTTGCTGAAATTGTTTATTTATGTCTAATATACAATCTGAATGTGTTCTTTTGTGTTGAATATTGTAGAAAATGGAAACTAAGCAAGTTGCATGGACACCTACCATGTCAGCATTTATGCTTGCTAACCTCTGTGATGTTGTGGCTAAGGGCACTAGAACATCTAGTGGCTTCAAGAAGTGTCACTATGTTGCTTGTGCCAAAGCTTTGAATGATCACTTTCATCTTAGCTTGACTCACACACAAATCAGTAATCATAATAGGACATGGAGGAGGAAATATCAAAAGATTGTGAAACTCAAGCAATTGAGTGGTGCAGGATGGGATGAAGAGAAGTTCATCATTGTTCTTGATCATGAGCATTACACAAGCCATATTCTGGTATAATATATTTTCGACATGAGTTCTTCTATGCCTATATATTGCTGAAATGTGTCTCTTTTGTGTCAAATACTTGCTGAAATAAGTCCTCCTATGCCTATATATTTTCGACATGAGTTCTTCTATGCCTATATATTGCTGAAATGTGTCTCTTTTGTGTCCAATACTTGCTGAAATGAGTCCTCCTATGCCTATATATTTTCGAAATGAGTTCTTCTATGCCTATATATTGCTGAAATGCGTCTCTTTTGTGTCCAATACTTGCTGAAATGAGTCCTCCTATGCCTATATATTGTTGGAATGTGTAACTTTTGTGTCAAATCCTTGCTGAAATAATTTATTTGACCTCTAACAGGACCATAAAGAGGATGAACCTTTTCTTAACAAGCCAATTGAGCATTATGGTGAGATGGCTACAATTCATGGAGGAAGCATGGCCACGGGTCAATATGCTAGAGGATCAAGTGACCCTCTAGCAGGACACAATGTGATTCATCTTGATGAAGATGCTGCTGCCACCGTTGAAGAAGCTAGCCAATCACAAACTGTGGGTGAGTCCTCGGCTCCCAAGCCTAAAAAGGCCAAAGCTAATCCTTGTGGAGATGAGGGGCTGCAAGCAACTCTCCTTGCATGTAGTGAAAGGTTGGCTGTTGCCATAGAAAAAACTGCTACCACCGACAACAACTCTCCATTGGACCTTTGGGAGAACATGAAGACACTCCCAGATTTTGGTTTGGATTTTCTTGCCCACTACTATGCCTACTTGGTTGAAAATCCTCGTATCGCAACGGCATTCCAAGTGTTGGAGAAAGATCAAAAGATGGTTTGGGTTTCTAGGTATATCAAGAATACCTTTCCAGACTTTGTTCCATATGTTGATCCAAGTGATGGAAAAGCCTAAGGTTGAAGGCTGATTGCTTGTGGTATTTATTTTGTGCTTTTGGTGACAACCAAACATTAGTCTATATGTTGTATGGACTTGTGACTTCTCAAACAACCAAACATTGAACTATGGGTTGTATTTTGTGCATGTCAGCTGAACTTTGATCTCTCTTCTTGGAGTACGACATGTAAAGAGTTGTAACTAGGCTAATATTGTTGAATTATGATGTTGGACTCTTAATATCAATTTTATGTACTTATTTCAAAATTGTGATTGTTCTTCTTTTTCTTCTTCAGATTATTGTTGTCAACGAGTTCAAAAATATTGTGAGATATGTTCTGAAACAATCAGATATATAGAGGTAATCTCACCATATCACCAAAGAGGTCACCACAAACAGTCTATCCTCAACCCCTAACCACATTTCACCATTCCAACCAAACAAAAAAGTGGTTCATCCCATATTCTCAACCAAACAGAAAAAGTGGCTATCCCTAACCAGGTGGTTGGGGATACCCTCATCCCCTAACCATACCCTCCAAACCAAACACACCCTTATCCATTCTCACCGGCTGTTTGTCGGAGAAAGACTACTAGCTTAGAACACATATTACAGCCAGACTAACCCATACTAGTTTGAAGTTTGAACTACACATTTCAGAATAACACTGCAGCTACAGCCAACAGCCTACAAGTTTGTAAAAGACCTGCTGCCTAGGAAAATAGAGATTTCTTTTCGCCCATTGCGTAGGATATGATGTTCTTCTTCAGGGGTGATACGAACTGGGCACCATGGAAGGCGGCGGCCCTCAGGACGTTCAGGGGTCCGAAATCGACAGAGTACATCTTCTGGAACCCATCTAGAACTGCCGCCATCGCAACATTCGCAGCCTTCCGGTCCTTCTCGTACCGGCTTAGCAGAGATAGCTGGCAAGTGGGAAAAGGTTTTGTTAGTTTGCTGTGGATGATAAACACAGTGTTGGTCATACTAGACTAGCTGCAATATGCAAACTGATATGGACTGCACCCAAATAAAGATGATTAAGCTGCTGAATGACCAGCTCTACATATTTTGCCTGCACTAGTTACTTGGTTTACTTCCAAATGAAGTAGCAATAGTTGATCAAAGAAGCTAGGATATTGGTATCTGAAAATATCTAAAACAAAACACAACATTATTAGGTACTTAGTTGATTCAGAAAAAGGTACTTACATCTCCAATATCAGCACCAACACAAACTCCTTCAGAAATAACGTTTGCTAAGGCAGCTGCATCTCCAAAACCCAAATTTACACCTTGGCCGGCCAAGGGGTGGACTGTATGAGCAGCATCACCAACTAGTGCTAGCCCTTTTGAAACATAATCATGGGAGTGCATCAGTGAGAGTGGAAATGCCATTCTGTCAGAGATCAGTCTAATCGCTTTCGGTGGCACTTCAAAACATTCTTTTGTAGACGCTGCAGTATCTCCAACGCCAGAAAATAACCTTTCCATGTAACGGTCAAGACTACTAGAGTTGGGATGCGGGCCATAACCAAAATCCAAGGCATGGTTCACCGACTTCAAAAATCTTCAGAGCTGGTGGACTTGTGGCGTGATGCCTCCTCTGGGCTCATTGTCCACACTATATTGCTGAAGTTGTCACCTATTGGAAGTAGGGCAATTGGACCAGAAGGGAGAAACCTCTGCCATGCACAGTCATTCTCTGCAACATGCTCCACTGTACATATGATCGCACTCTGAGGATAATTCCAGCCAGATGTTTTTATGCCTGCAGTCTGCCTTACATTGGACTTGGAACCATCAGCTCCTACCTGTGACGACAAGTTTACATAGGCGATTGAAGGCAATGAAGAGATACAAAAGTTCAAATGAATGGAGAAGCAGATATAGGAACTTACCACCAACTTTGCATATAAAGTCTGTCCATCACTTAGGTCAAGTTTAACCAAATTGCTACGACGTAATTCCTCTGAAGTATGACAGGTGGAATCTGCCTCAGTTGATGGTGACTTCAGTCCTGCTGCTCCCCGTCTGCTCTTTGATGGGAAAGCAAGAGATACCAATCGAGTAGAGTAAATCATCTTTTCAATGTCTTCCTTTTGCTCCTGATAAGATAAACATAGGTATCAAAATAAGGTCACTATTTCGATGGAAAAGAAGTCTGCTTACAAAATAAACACATCAGCTGGCTGCAAAACACCAAACCATGAATTTCTACGAGTTATGCTCTTTGAGACTTTTATGATATGTGAGATCATTTTATTCTTCACGAATAAGACTATTAACATCACAAAAAGAGTAGTGTGCTTCATGAGCAACAGTTCTAACAAAAACATAGTGTCAGTAACAAGGTATTGTGTGCAGCTAATAAATGTGATCATCGGAATTAGGTGGCATAAATACAAGTACATTGGTTTATTATTCAAAAATCTCTTGTACAAGCCTTAGTTTGCTCACTTGAACACGCGGACTGTAAGGTTATAAATTATTCAGCAAATTTGTAAACTAGGAAGCAGACCATTTAGTGTAGTAATTAGATGAGTTCAAACGTCAGAACTAACATCTAGATCCGAATCAAAATCATACAGAGTTTACAGAAAAACACAAACCTGTAAACGTAACAAAAGCGAGTTGCAAAGCACCTTGTTCTCCACCACACATCTAAACAATGCAAAAAAGCAAAATGTTATCAATGAACCTGCAATTTTTTTGGATCAGGTAATTACAGCAGCTTCTCTTTAAACATACCCAAGATGTTCTTTGCACACATCTCTCGCATTGTACCTTGTGTATCCTAGTCCAGTGTAATCCCATACCTGCATGTAATAATTAGTGCAAATTGCAATCAGTACTTATGCTGAACACCAACTATCTAAGCACGAAACTCTTGCTCTCGTTGGTGCCAGAGCGGCAAATAAGAAACTGTTTCTGTGATTGCTTCGAAGTGCAAGAAATAAGAGGACCTGACCAAATGCAAAAGAGTCAAGTGATAATGCCTGCACATATGGTTGGATAGTTTCCGTACAAGGACCACACAACAATAGCCTAATATGCATAAATTAAACCATATAATAAGTAATATCGAATAGCTAAGCTTCACGTGATCTATATCAAACAGATGAGATGGGTAAGATAAAACACATGCAGAGTAAGGTTGGTGTCACTATCTTTCATGTTCCATACTTCCATTAGGGAATTGAGTGGGAATACTTTGAAAATGTGAAGTATAAATTGCATGCTACATTCGTATAGAGATTGATTCATTAGTTTATACAACTTGGTTCAGTGAGATAAATGCATGAACGAGGAAACATACTACAAGAAGCATCAGTGATTTGTTCAAAGTCTGATCAAGCACAAGCAGTCGTACAGAAAAAACTAATCACCATACATACGAAATGATTGCATGTCATCACCTGCATTTTACCAAAGAAAGCATGTCTTTGCTTTTGAATATGCTCCCACGCACCGATATCTGAGAAATGACACAGTACAAGTAAGAAAAATATGTCCTGTTATGCAATATAATCACTAGTAGCTAAACAAGAAGTAGCTGCAAGCAGATGATAACGAATGTTTTAAGATGTTATAAACCTCTGAAACTACATGTTGTCAAGTTTCCTGTTTTCACTCTCAGTATGCAGAAGTGCAGCAAATCCAATCAAACTTGTGAAAAGAAACAACTGGTCACAACAGAAAAGGACTGCTGGGCATACATAGATCAGCAGGGTTGGCTGTACCCACGTGGTTGTGCTTATTTGACATAAGTTTCAGGTTATTACTCACTTGACAAGAAATGAGCTCAGCTGAATACTGTGTTATGATTTGTGCTAGGCGCATATCAATTACCTAACTTTGCAATGCAGAAGGTTATGACTGACTTGGTTTAAGGTTGTAGGAAAAATCTCGTGTAAGCATAAATGGTTCTTCAGATCTACTTAGAAACAGCTGCCAACCGAACAAAAGGGTTCGACCTTTCTGTATTATCACCAATGACATACTAAGCACCTTTCATTCAAAATATTGATACATGGCAGACAAATCCAGAATTCTTCTTCATCCGCATCCATTTTAGGTTTAAATCTTACCTCTGAAGAAGGAAATGGTTGCAGGGGTAACGGTGCTGACCCTTGAATCAGGTATACCATCTTTCTTCAGATAACCTCTTGACTTCAATGCAGGATTGCTATCGATGATGGCGACTCGCAGATGTTTGGTCAATGGCATATTAGCTGCATGTAGGATAAACAACCGCGTGAGAAACTCGAGAGTATATACATACTAGGACTGTCAAATTCATACACAATGTGTTTTTATGCAGACATCAAACTCCAGTCAAGTACACAAAGGCAGCAATACCTACACAGTGCACATGCAACGGCCAAGCCGACCATGCCGCCACCGACGATAGCCACGTCGAGCTCATCTACCCCAGCGTTGACGCCACGAAGCTGCTCCGCCCGAGACTAGATGTACACGGATACAAATCACCAACAAGAGCGTCGATCAATCCAAAGTATCTAAGTCCTACGGGGACACGCACAGCCAATTCATGGAGGGAAAAGGTACCTGCGTCTCTGTTTCCCCCAACGGCGCGCCGGAGAAGGCCCTGCGTTCGGCCGGATCGGATTCGCCGCCGCGCAGCATCTGGTTTGGGGCACAGTGGCAGGACGCGGAAGGAGTGAGCCAGGCAGGGGCAGAACAAACGGCGGATCGAGAGGAGGGGAGGGAGTGGGGCGCACCTAGTCCTGCGTAGCAGGGAGTGGGCGGCGGCGGAGGCGCGCGCCGGCGTCATCGGCGACGACGAGGGACGGAGACGCCTGGCCTGGGCCCGCGAGCGGCGTGGTTTGGGTCCGAGCCCGAGGCCCTGCGCTCCTGCCAGACCAGGTGTGCGGTCGCACCGAGCCCGAGCCGAACCCGAACCTGGAACCAGGACCCAACCGAACCGAGCGGCGCGGCACGCACGCTCTCGATGTAGAGCAGAGCAGAGCAGAGAACACATTTGCAAATTGCATCATCGCCGTTGTCTTTGACAAGGATTCTTCTCTCCCACTTAAGCCGGTCAAGATTGCATTGTTGGTATGGAGAATTTGGTTTTCTATGTGTTCGGCTCAAAATCTTAAAAAGAAAAGTTTTCGGCTCTCGGTAAACATGTCCCATGAAAATCTTTGTGACTCCCATTATCGTGCCTATACATTTCATCACACTATCATATGATCACCATATGTAAACTTTGTGAAAAATCATCTACTACTTCCTCTGTTTCAATTAAATGTCGCAGTTATACTAAATCCGTGACACTTAATACACACACGGAGTATTGAAATGGGAGTTGGTGATGGAGGTACATAGCTCAACACTCAATATTCATCATTGGACGCATCCAAATCGTTTGATTTGCATATTATCTCACATGTGATCCACAACCGAAAAGGATAAGATCTAAAAAAAACATCATACATATGAAAATCACGCTAGTAGATGCCCAATGAAAGGGATAATTAATTATTCTTTCCTAATTAATCCAACATCATGCAACAAAAAAATAGATAGAGATGATTAGTTAGGCCTTTTCATTCTCTTCTCTCTACAACGTATTCTATGCATCCGATACATGGTGTATTCGTGTATCATATGACCCTCTGATCCATATCGTTGCGCTACATAAAGTTGCGACTAAAATGTAGTTGCACGTCGATACGTCCCAAAAGTATTTATAATTTTGATTGATATGTTCTATTATTATATCATTGTTATTTATTTTTATCATAGTTTTACATTATTTTATATATTTTTCTTGGATTAACCTATTAATTCAGTTCATCATGAGCCCCAATGAAAATGCTTACATTCTAGAGGAAAGAGAACACATCATGAGGGGATGAAAGCAAGGCCGAGGAATGATTTGTATGTATTTTCGATGGTTTTTATGATGTGGATGAACTAGGTGATATTTTGGGTCCGGAATTGGTGTTGACAATGACATACTTTTTGTTTTGTGCCTAGGTGTGGTATGGTTGAAGTTTACTTATCTAATTTTTGGTAGCAGGATTTGATGTTGGCGGTGGTTATTTGTTTTATCGAGAAAATAGGTGAAAATGAACAAGGACATCTGCTTGGGTATTGCCGGGGTATACCCAATTTGTGTCGGGCATGTGTACGACACCCTAAACCGGACACATTTTTTAGTGTGTCGGACAAATTTGGAAGGTGTCCCGGGAGATGCTCTTAGCCTGGATGGGTCGCTGTCATGTGGGCCATGAGCTAATACTACTCTATCAGTACACTTGTTTCTTTGCGAGTATACTCTATCAGTACACTTAATGCTTCATGCCACGGTGGCGGTAAATCCATGCATGCACGGACGTAGGCTAGAGCACCTCATGCATGCATGTTTGCTACAATTAACGAGCTATATTTAATTAGCCCATCATTGGTTTTTTAATCTTACCGCCTAACCCATGCATAATCCATGCATGCACGTGTGATTGTAGCTGGATGTAATATTCCATGATATCTATACCATATAAGGTAGCTAGCTTAGTAACACATCCAGATTTAGCAGCTATTGGTTTCCATGTATACTATTATTATCTCCCTCTTGTGAAATGTTTTGTATATGATTTGGCATATATTTTAGTACGATGTGACCGTATTTTATATGGTTATAGGGTAAATTCGCAAAACAAAAAAATGGTTGTAGGATTTTTCCCGCCGGTTGATATTTTTTGAAAGTCAATATAAGACCACTTCCGTTAGTAGCTCCCCCGCTGGCCCCAAACCTACCACCGAGGCACATGATAAAAAAATGAAGATCATAACCATGAAAAATAGACACATTTAAACTACACACCAAAGGTTGGAATCCCAAACCCCATTAACCACTTTCCTCGAGTCCATAACATGTTTATATAACCTGAACCTGAAGAAATCATGGTTGCCGCAATGTGCGAACACATAGCAGAAAAAATTGCATGACTACACCATAAGTCCATAACAAACCCACAAGCAAAAACCATACATCACATCCCGTCCCAAGCACCATGGAAAAGGTGATCCTTATCATCTCCTTCGTCTCCGCCCCTCCCCCTCACCCCACCCACCCAACTGCCCTCGCCATCTATGTTAGCCAAATATACAAGGGTCATTGTGAAGAACACCCCCAAAAGCCCTACCACGCAAGAACGAAAGAAGAAAGCTCGACCGCATCCCCGAGCGAAATGTGGAGGAAGCCTTGATGGACCATCATCCGCCAGTGGGAGCCAAGGTGACGACGCCTCCACGACAACACATAATTAACGTCCAATCCCAACAGCAAAAATCGGCCTTGCTCAGTGAGCAACCAAACCCTACCTCCCATCAAACACCGTCTGTTGCCCGTCGACTATATCTAGTCCAACACCACAAAGCCTCGGACGGCGACTTCATCTCGTCCCAAGACAAACGTCCAAAACCATACGGTTTCCCTGACTTTAAAAGTTATACATTGTGATTCGGCTGCTCATGTGGTTTTCTGATTAGCCAACAATGTTAATAGACGAAAATATTTCGTTAAAAGAAAAACTACTAGTATCAAATTTGTAGTCAAAAAATAAACCTAGGGTGTTTACTACACTTCGCCGGCCAGTCTAAATGGCAGCCGATCATCGAACGAAAAGGAATCTAGCAGCAAAAAAAAAACCAGAAAACCTCCAGCCCTAACCCTCGCCGCCGCGGCGCGGCGCCGCCCTCCAGTCTCCACCCACGGCTCCGCGCTCCAGTCTCCACCACCGCCGCCCCAGCCCCCAACCCAGAGACCAGAGACTCCAGTTCGATGGCCGGCGAAGCCACGCCCCACAACCGCAAGGCCGCGGCGGGCGCGCCGGCATCCACGAGGCCCCGCCGGCGGAGCCCCTCTCCGCCGGTCCTCCTTCCCCGGTCCGGCGACCCGCGTCGTCGCCGGCCTCCGTCTTTCCCTCCCGAGCCCGGCGCCCTGCCCCGGCGGCCCGCGCTGCGGCGTCAGGAGTCTGACAGGTGGGGCCGCTTCCAGCCAGCTGGCCACACCTGTCAGCCAGCAAGCTTCCTCTCCTGCGGCCCACCTGACAGACAGGTGAGTTCAAATTTTGAACTCACGGAGCTTTGCGTCTTCCGCTTCGCCCCATTCCATCGGCCTCCCCTTCTTATACCTCCGCATTGCTCTGGCTTCGTCCCCTCCTCCTCCTCCTTCGATTCAAGGGGAATCATGGCGGACCCCGCTCCCCTCTTGCTCCTCCTGTCCCGTACCACGCCGGACCTTGTCCTCCTCCCTGCCCGGCTTCCACCTCGCTCTTCCGTCCCCCCCACCGACCCCGTCAGCATCTGCCTTCGGGCGTTTCTATCCAGTCCGGGAGCGTCTGCGCTACGTCGGGCTGCAGTGGCGGTCGGGAAGCAGGTGATCTCTGATCCAGCTAGGCTGGCCATATGGTGGAGGATAATCACCGGGCGGACGCCGCCGCCGCCGCGGCCTCCGCTTCATCCACTCCCTCTTCCCCCATCCAATCCACCACTGGATGTACCAACTCTGCCTCAAAAGCTCTACAAACTCGCGCTCGACGTGGTCCAGATGCCCGAGATGCTGGAGCAGCTCGACGGTCCCGCACAAGAGGACGACGATCACACCATCCGCATCGTGCTGATCGCGCTCCTACTGCTTATGCTGCTGCTGCATGCAGGAAGGCCTCGGGACGAGGAGGACGAGGACGAGGATGACCTCCTCGACCTCGCGCAGATGCGCCTTCCCCTGTTCGTCAGGGAAGGCCTGCGTGAGATGTTCGGCCTCCCGCCGCTCCCCCTTCGCCCGCGTCGGCTCCCGCTGTTCGTGCGGCAGGCCCTCCGTGAAGCCGCAGGGATTCCTCCGCTCCCGGTGCCGCTCCAGGATCGTCAGCGGCTCCCAGCCCTCCCAGCCCTCAGGCCCATCAGAATCCCGGGGGCACTCCTGCGCGCGGCTGCGGCAAGGTGAGGAACCGGAAGAAATACCTAATGGTCGTGCGTCATTGAGTTTGATTTCGAATCCGTCTTCCGTGGTCACAGAGAGGGACAGCGTAGGGGGCTCGCCGTCGCCGAGGGCCAGCGCCGTGTCGCCGCGCCAATCGAGCTGGCCGCCCCTGTGGAGGACACCCCAAGGTGGGCGCGCTATGGTACTGTGTCGATGCTGCGCCATATCAAGGAAAAGGGATTGGAGAGGACGGAACAGGCCATCTCCAGGTGACCCCTTCTTCCAATCCACTATATTCATCTAGGTGCGCTTCGATGGTCTGTGATGCTGAATGCTGCCTGGGTCTTATTTGTGATGCTTGAGTCTTATTTGTGATGCTGTGTTACTTGATTCTGAATTTGTAAGAGGCATCCTTGTTGTGTGTTCTGTACTCAAGGAAGCAGCATTGATTCATGAACATTCCACTATGAACACCACTCAGTTTGAAATTTTTTCTAACGGCACCACTTGTGAAACATTTGCTATCCACAATGGCAGGATTTCGAACTTATGAGTGCGTTACTGTTTTTAACCTGCTGCATGCATGTACAGATGTACTGTGATCTTAGGCTTCAGAAGTTTGTCATTGGATGGAACTAGGATTTACGAGTGTCATGGGCTCCGAGAAATTTCTAGGCCCTTTTGATGATTGGTGTAGTAAGTACTTCATCATAAGCGATATGTTTGTTCGCAACAATGCAATCCAAATATAGGACTTCGACGTATTGCATGCAGCAGTCATTTTACATGATCTATCCTCCTTGTTTGCGACACGGTAACTACTTTTGTTGATTGGTTATGTGCACTCACTTTCTCATTTTGTCCGGGTTCCTTTTGTGATGTTACTGTCTCTATTGATTGTATCTGATTTAAAATTTGTAAAACTGTGCTTGCACCAACAAACTAGAAGGGCAACGTAGCATGTTGTCAGGTTTTTGTTGAATGCTGCTTGGGTCTTTTTTGTGATGTTGTGTTACTTGAATCCTAAATCTGTAAGAGGCATTAACACTTCTTGTGTGTTCTGTACTCAAGGAAGCAGCATTCATGAACACTTCAGTTTGAGCAATGCCTATGTTTCCTCAACTCAGTTTGAAAATCTTCTAACAGCACCACTTGTGAAACATTTGCTATCCACAATGGCAGGATTTGGATCTTATGAGTATGTTAGTGTTTTTAACCTGCTGCATGCGTGTACTCTGATCTTAGGCTTCAGAAGTTTGTCATTCGATGGAACTAGGATTTACGAGTGTCAGGTTGCTTATAAATGTTGATGTGCCCTTTTGATGATTGGAGTAGTAGGTTCTTCATGATAAGAGATATGTTTGTTTGCATCAATGCAATCTAAATGTAGGACTTCGACGTATTGCGTGCACCAGTCATTTTACATGATCTATCCTCCTTGTTTGCGACACGGTAACTACTTTTGTTGATTGGTTATTTGAACTCAGTTCCTCATTTTGTCCAGGTTCACTCTCATAGTAACCTGCAAATTCTTGGGAGTATGTTTCTTTCTATCATTTGTATCGGATTTAGTGTTTCTTGGGCAAGCATGTTTGTCAGTTTTTCTTTAAATGCTTGGGTTTCTTTTGTGATGTGCCGGTAGTTGCTAAACTGTGTGTGCTCTGTTCAGTGGCTTGATATTTTCCTGCCCTTCCTGCCTGCCAAAGGTCCCAATCTAATTTCAGAGTGTAGTTCATTCTTTGCAGTGCTGCTACTCAATTTGTGTTACTTACAGATTTTCTTAACTTTCAGTGTTGCAACAGACATTCAGTCAATGGTACAGGACACCAAGACCAAGTTTGAGAAGGAAAGGTGAATAACAAAGCCATTTTACTTGTCTTTAGCTTTCTTTGTTATAATAGGGATACATATTTCTGTTGTGCTTTTCTTAGAGTGAAGATTTGGTGTGCTCTTTTGCTCATCGCCCTAACATGAACATGGACCAAAGCCAGTTATTGACACTAAAAACTGTGGATATTTGTTGATGTACCCCTAATGCTGACAAAAGTTCATTGTTTGCATTAGCAGGCAGAATTTTCTTAAAGCTGTAACGAAGACATCCAAAGAGGTTTTGAATTTGCATTGATATAACATTTAGATCTGATTATATAATGTATGGTCATAGTTTGGTTAACAGCAGATTGTATTTGATGCAGTGTGAAGGTTCATTGAAGACTGAGTACACCAAGTTTGAAGCCACTCATGACAAGTTCTGCAAAGACAAAGCTGCACACGTACAAAATTTCAAAGGTATATGCCAAATGAAGCGCCTGCTACCATATTTTCTGAAGTGTATGGCACATATTACTCGGTTTTCTCGTATTTTAGGATGTGCAGATGAACGGTAGTGGCATCCTGTGCAATTGAACATATTTGCTTATAAATGACTTTGCTATATGTTATCCTGAAACGTTTAGGATAATTATATCGTCAAACATTATCCAAGGAAAACCATGTCGTCAATAACCCTTAAATCTGGTTGAACTGTGTGCTCAGTTTAAGTATACATCTGTACTGGCTATTATAAATTCTCTTAAGTCAGGTGATTGTTATGAATAATGGGTACCATGATTTCTTAGTTTCTGCAGCATAGATGTAATGGGTCATCTCTGTTATCGACTACTCATTCACATGCCATGTTCTGCAGATCTCTTCTCAAAGTTTGAAGTTGAAAAGGAGAAATTGATCGTTCAGTATGAACTGCAAAGTAAGTGCATGCTTATGCCCGAAAGATCCTTCCTCTGATTTGAATGTCATTTAAAAAGTTCTTGTGTGTGGAAGATCTTTGCTCTGACACAAATGTCCTTTGTACAGGGAAAAAAGAGAAGGCTACTCTGTCTGAGCTTGAGAAAATGGTTTCAGAGAAGATCGCGGATGCAGAAGTATCTCTGAAGAAGATGAAGCAGGTATATTTAACATCCTATGTCTGTTTACTAGAACGGCCTTTTGCTCCTGTCACCATTATCGCTTCGCGAAGTTCAGTTTAGTTTGATATTATACATATTGTAAAATGGCAAAACAGCTCATAAATGGAAAAAATCTGCAACTAAATAAGGTTGATTTTGATAATAAGATATTGTTTTAATTGCCAAATAATGTGGAAGCAAGATCAAGTCATTGCATCTTGATAATTTGCTAGAGAGAACTTCTTTTGAAAGGAATGAAATCCATTGAGAGGGTTAAATGCAGACCTAACTTTCTGAAAATACTCATGCTGCTCTGTATACCCGAACGAATTTTGAGAAGGCTTTGCCATCAGAGTTAATAATTCTAGCATTAGTGTTTATCAGCATGTCCTTGCCACTACAAGTATGACTGACTAACTACGCAAAATGAACTAGAATTGATGTACTGATGAAGTACTGGAAATAAAGAAATAAGTTGGATGCAGGTTTACCATATGGGTAATGATGGTGTTTAGAGAAGCCCGTAGATGTTTGCATACTTAAGTCATTGGGGCCTGCTTTCCATCTATTTATAATTATAAAAGCAATCCAAATGATCTAAAAATGCACATCAACTATCTTACTATGCATGCTCTAAGATACATACTCGATGATATGTGAACTAATTTGATGATTATGCGCAGCACACATATGCTTCTCTTGGGCAAGCAACTAGTGTAACTCTGTTTCTGTTTTGCAGGGTGACAAACCCATCAGCATGCCCCGCAAGTCCTTTGCCACGTTTCTGGGGCCCGAAGATGAGTCCGGGCGCGAGGACTGATGCAACTCTTACGGGACGGTCCATCTTTAAGACCGACTTGACTCGACTTGTGGATACTGGATAGTTTTGAAAACAGGGATGATGCATAGGTGGGAGAGAGAGAGAGATTTGTAGTAGCTTCTGTAGTAATTTGGATAGTAGCTTCACCGCCCAGCTGAAGCGGGGTTTTCGTCTTCTGGTATTGCTTTCTGGCACATCAGCCACAACCAGCATGCTGAACTTCTCCTGACAGGGTTTCGCACAGTGATCGACTTCAGTATGTGCTTCTTTCTGTTTGGCAACACGTAAATTCTCTAGCAGCAGCCTTTCCCCTGGATCAGCAACATTAAGTAAGAAACATAGATATAGTACTGCTATATATTCATGTATCAAGCTCAGTTCATATAATCTTCACACGTATGTTTTGAACAAAATAATCTACTGCAAAGTGCAAACCCATCCTTCCCAGGAAAGAAAGCGTGTAGAATCTCAGTAGCCAAGACGTCGTGGATCTGAACGGTCAGGTACATGTCGCTGCATCGGGGCCTTTCACGTGGACAGTGGTGCGCTTGAAACAGTTCATGCACTGGAATCGCCACCACGAGCCCGTGGACACCATGGACGTGAACTGCGTCTCGCAGTGCCGGCACAGAGCAGGGCACCGGAACGTCGGCCGGCGTGGCGGCGGCGGCGGTTGAGTATTGGTGGGCGTCTGGTTGTACGAACCCGGCGACGGCCACTCGTACATCGGCATACTCGGATCACGCAGCACGCTGTGGCACCAGAGGCAGGGCACTGATCCGTTAGTCAGCTCGGTGCGTTTGACCTCCCTGACCGTCCAGCAGTGGTCGCAGCTGAGGCAGACGCGCGTCGCGGCGCCCGACTCGGCCCGACTGGACGACTCTTCCGGTGCCGGCGCCTTCGCCGGTGTCGAGTGGTGCGGTCGGAACCACTCCTGCGCGGATGCGGCGTCGGTGACGTAGCCACGTAGGGGCCGTGGGCGGTGCTGGAGGAGAGGGCGTCGCAGGCCTTGCCGAGCAGCTTGAAGGCGCCCTCAGCGGCGGCGAAGTGGTTCTTTGTCGGGGTGGACGAGGAGGGACAGGGACAGGAACTTCCTTTGGTCGACATTGACAGCGACTTCCCGGCGGCCGGTCGACGTCGCCAAGCATGCACAACTGCGAAAACTGCGTTGGAGCGGCGCAAGAAGCGGGTAGCCCGTCGGCCGCGCCGAGGCCGGCCGGGAACGCAGGCGCTGCTCTGGCTGCTGTATCAGTTGATCTTTCAGAGCTCTAATTTTGTGTGCGTGCCAGTAGAACTAGGTGTTGAGATATTATGAAAGTCTGGTGCTAAATTTCTTTATACAAAATGTGATCAGCACTCTTGGAGTAATTCCGCTGGGTGATAATATAATAAACACGCTTGATCGAGAGAAAAATCTTCGTATAATCTTTGCAAAAAGAAATGATCATTATTTTCAGTAAAATAAGGGAGTCAGGGCCGTGGAGTTGACCGTGCGATGCGAAGGGTGGCGCGTGCAGCCCGATTGTGCATTGTGATGCTACACCGTAGGACCGGCGCATCCACACAGGTAAACCGGGAGACCTCAAGGAGCCTCCTCCTGCGTTTGGATTTCTGGCCGTCGGATCGGGAAGTTACGGAGTGATCTGGAGCGTCCGTTCGAGGTGGCAGCAACAGTGATTTCCTCCACCGTCGTGGTGTGTGTTTCAGGGGTCGCTGACTGTGGGGCCAGAGCGTCGCCGGTCCCTCGCCGGTCCCGCTCGACAGGGACACACCGCGTCGTGCCCTCGGTGCGCGTCGGCCATTTTGCAAAAAAACGCCCGCAAAGGACCGTTTTGCAAATCTAGAAAACGACAGGGACGTCCATGTAAAAACGCCAGCACAACCCCCATCTCCTCTTCCTCTCTCTCCCGCGACGGAAAGTCGCCGCGACCGCCGCCGCTCGCCGCCGGCGCTACGCCTCTCCCCTTCCAGATCGACGACCGCTGCGATCTCCGCCGTCGCCGCTTCTCCTTCCTCGCCGCCCTCCTCCTCCCTGCTCCTCTCCCGCCGCCACGGCGTGTCCCTGTCGGCGCGGACCTCCCGCTTCCGCGCGCCGGTGAGCGTTCAATCCCGTCGGCGCATGGGGTTTCTGGCCCTGATTGCGGGGTTGTGAGATTTTCTTTTTGGTGTGTGCGCAGAGGTGCGTGCTCGGGGCCGAGCAGCTGCGGGTGGTCGAGCAGGGGAAGCGGATGGGCGGGGGCGACCCGTGGGCCGCGCCGTGGACGCCCAAGGCGCCCGCGCAGGAGGCCAGGCTCGCCGCGCTGCCGCTGGAGGTGCGGGACTCCAGGCTCAGGATCTTCTCCGGCCTGTCCTCCTCACTCCCGTCGCGCCGGCTGCTCCGCCACCCTCCGTCGCCCCTTTTTCTCGCTGCCGACCTTGTGCCGCCAGGCATGGGCCGGCACCGCGCCCCTCCCAGCTCGAGTTGCTGCCTCCTCCTCTGGGCTAAGCAGGAGGAAGCACGAGGGGCCACGATGTGCAGCTGCTGCCGACCTCGCGCCGCCGAGCACGATTGTCCGTTGCGTGAGCGTCCCCATCTGCCGGCGAGGAGAGGCGCCTGAGATGGAGGTCGAAGAGGGACGGAGATGGAAGCTGCGGAGCTCCGACATCCGTCGCCGAGTCAAGTTCTTCATTCACCACCTTCCCGTTTCTTCTCCTCTTTCACATGTAGCTCAACCAAAGGTTCGTGCACAGCTGCTGCTCTCTGCCCATCTGTCTTCCTCGACCCCAACCGGAGGAGCGCGAGCTGCCGCAAAACCCGCACAAGAGGGCGAGCACGGAGCCAAGGTGAATTGCCACCCACCCTGCTCTTTCGGCATAGCTTCACCTAACTCGCCCTGGTTCTCTACTTCTCGCTCCTTATTGTTCTGTGCACATTTTCTAGGCATACAAGGTGTTCGGTTAAAATCCAAGGAGATTGACATGAGAGGATAATCTTTGTAATTGAGGTACTTTTCTTTTTCTGAAATTTAGTCAGTCAATGAGAACAAGACCAAGTAGTCAGTTCAGCTATTCACAGATTTGCAATTTATGTATTTAAGGAGATCAAGTTGTTTTTGATTTGTTATTCACAGTTTTGCAATAGTTGTGAGCTGAAACAGTGGGGCTTTATGTAGGGACATCAGCGTGTGGGTGTTTGGCAGCGGCACAGGTGATGGTGCTCACAGGTGGGGTATTGCCAAGGTCAGCGGCGATGTTCCATTCCGCGAACAGATTAACAACCTTCAGCGCCTATCAGCTGGTTCTCTCCACCCCCAGGTAGTTCTTATACTGCTCAACATAAATACATTTTATCATGGATTTGTAGTATTTCACATTATTAGAAAGATAATTTTTAATGGTCTATATATGCGCATCTTCTGTTCATGTTCAGTTTTGAGCCACTAATCTATCAAAAAGCATGATGAAAAGTGTAGCAAGTCATGCAGGTTAATGCTATTGGGGGCATGGAATCACAAATTGCAGGCTTGTGCATCATATTCGATATGTATAGATTAAGGTAGTAGGTTAGCTTTGTAACCTGCATGTGCTTGCAGATTGGTCTAAACCAATAATTAGTTGAATATGGTATATGGAATTATGGATTGACTCTGAGCATGTAATAGACGGTAGGCATGATTTTATTATATTTTTGTGTGTAAAACTTCCTAGGAAATTAATACCGTAGTTATATATATGACATTGACCCTACCCTGTATTTGAAGACTGAACATTAAAATAGAAATGGATATTCTGCACTACAATGTTCTCTTTCCTCTTCAAAAGATGTAATTTTTTATGCCGTCTACTGATTTCTATTTATGCCGAGAAAGGAGATGGGCATGCTATGTTTCTTGATGTATTCAGTAATGGCTTCACGGTCAGTTTTACCTCCACCGGAAATAACAACTTCTTTGTTCTATTTTTTCTGTAGGCAAGAAGGGTTTGAGTAGCATCTCAGCTTGATGTTGGAGGATGTGACCTTATTTGGACTTATGTACAATCGCCAGTTCCTAATGTCGTGAGAGTGAGGTAGAGAAAAGAGCATGGGATGTTGCTAATCACATGCAGGTAATATTTACTACATTCAGATTCTTTCTCGGTACCTATTTTGAGCATGGACCAGGTTCCATTTGACAATAAGTTAATCTTGAAATCCATGTTTTCATGTTGGATAGCCTATTTACATTTTTTGACATTCCTTTAATTAGGGGCATGAATGCAAGGCATAGACAACAAATGGTAGATTCCCATAACACATTTAAACTAAGACCACTGTCATATATGAAGTACATGCTCTTTCTCAACCATTTTTGCATTCCTTCATCGTGTTTTCATTTTGTTCAGTACAATATAATGCATGTTAGGCAGCAAGAGACGTATGTTATGGAGTCGGCAGCGCAGGAGCTAGGCTGGTCGTTGTCCTATCTGAAGCCACCACTCCCTGCTGCATCCCTTGCTCGCTCTGCCACCTCCGCCACTTGCTGAACCACGAGGAGATCGTGTTGCTAATAATTCTTAGCTACAGCCCTGCCGTTCTCAACCATGTCGAGGTCACGCCGCCGCTGCCTTTTTTGTACACCACAGCCCTGCTGTCTACCTGATGTAGTGATGGTTTAAGTGATGGTAGTATGCTGCTCTGTGAGAGCATGTGTGTGGTGTTCCGACCCAGAGTGTTCCTGCGTTTTCCATAGTCAAGCCAACTTGCTATAGCGACAACTTTCGTGACCCATATAATTTTGGTTAGGTACCGGATCTCTTATGTAAGAGTAAATGATGATGGTGTAATACTTGGTATATAAATATCTATATTGGGTGTGCATCAGTCCTAATTGATAGTTTGCTGCTCTTTTTCTTTGATGACCAGTTTTAGCTTTTAATTTGGTAGGAAACATACAGAATTTAGACTTTGTATTACGGGTACGAGAACCCGAGTGCGAAGACTATATGGCAGCTGTTATTCCCCCTCAAATGACAAAAATAGCCTCTGAAATAGACTGCTCTGGTAAAATTGCATCCTTTATGCTGAATGCATTTAGCATTAAGGTTAAACTAAGCATGAAAATTTTCTGTTCGGATAATGATCATGTAGTTATCCACATGGTTTGCTACAGCCGTGGTTCCCAATTGGATCATTTTTTCAGGTCTTGCCTTCCAATTTTATCTCATCTACGTCTGGCCATTTAGTTCCTGTTTTCCTGCACTTCTCGAAAAAACCATAGAAAAAGTCAGCTTATTTGAGGTTACCGTTTTCACTTCATTTTCATTATTGGTCCAGTAGCCCCGGTTAATCCATATGTTTTCTTATACTTCTAACATTTTTATCACGAGCTTTTGCTTGATATGTTGCTCTGTTCTTCTTACTTTTTTTTTTCCATCAGGCATCTTGCTGGAGATTGCTGACCAGGGGCTACCGTGGGTGATATGACACACCTTGTGCTGGGTTTAAAATTCTGGTCCATCCTTGGGAGTTATATTAAATTGGTGGCCAGCTTTCTCTTGTGCTCAGTAGCAGACTAGCAGGTTTATATTCGGATATACGTGATCTAAGAAAATTATCATGTAATGTTCAAGGAAAGATAATTTTTGTATTTACTCTGTAATTGATTGGAGGAAAATATTGGTGTAAATTACCCAATGCAGTATTGCATTTTTTATGGTTATTACTAAAATATAGAACTGAATTAGGTTCACTTATCTAAGTCTTTATTGAAGTTGGCTGCCTTCAGCGATTTGCCATTCCCAGCAACTAAGGTGATCCAGATGGTTGGTACATGTCCCTACCGCTCACACCAATTTTACAGCAGGTAAATGAATTTTACCTTTAACTTACAACAGTGAATCTCCACATGGTATGATTAGTATTTGACAGGAAAATCATGTTGAAACAACTAAAACGGTGATTTTAAATCATAATAAATAGTTCTGATTCTGCTTAAGCAGCTGGACTGTGTGTGGTCCTCTACATAATTGTCAAATCTTATGATGGTGGCCTTATATCTGTATGATATGATTGATGGCATTTTAATAGATCTTTGCTGCTACTGTTGGTTCAGAAGCTTAAAGTTAATTTTTTGCAAATATAGTGTAAGATATTTCATAGCATCTTGCTGTAGCCATCTTGATGGTTTTGTAAATAATTGATGAATCCCGGCTCAAATAGATGAATCCCGTCCAGCAGCTACACAAGCAGTGCAACATTTATAAGCATATCTGGTGGCAACAGCCAGTTCCAGGGCTTGGATGTTGCTGTCTTGCTACGAATTTCTGAATTTTTGTTTGCTGCAGTTGAGTGTTCTTCTGGACTGCAGTTGTGTGGACAAGCATGGTGGTGTTGAATCTACAAAGGAGGAGGTCGCTAGCGTCATCCCCAACCGTGTGGAGTTCCCTCCCTTGCGCACAACACATGACATTAATTATATGTATGTTCACTCAATGCATTTGAAATAGGTACTGAATCTGCAGATTTTGTTCATGGCAAAGGAGATAGTGTTGTGATATAATTCTGCTACCAGCAATTTATCATTTTTAGATTTGGTTTCAAATATAGTTTGCTGCTATTTTCCATGGATACACATGCACTTATGGGGATATGCTGGTGATATCCATTCGTTCTGTTAGTTGTAGTCAATCGCTTGCACAAATAGTTGATGCTAGCTTACTTGGTTAGTGTTCATCTTTACCATTCATTTGCTGTACTAATCTCTATTGTATTTCATTATATGGAAATTGTATCCAGATTCGGTGATCCTCACCAGTCCACTGCCCTCCTCCCGTCATCACCTTCTACAACACGTAAAACAGGTTCGTCTCCCTCTACCTCTCTCAGTGCGTAAACTGCCGTATTTGCATTTCTCTGTTCTTTGATCCTTTTATTTCCTTAGTAACTTCGGTGAGGAGTACCGTCGCGGCTTGGGCAGTAAACGGACGAAGCAATGATGCTACTACTGACTGCTCACCGGTGCAGAAGACTTCCATGGCGGCTTCATGTGGTTCCAGGAACAACCCGACCTCCTAAATTTGGTAATCAACCGGTGATATTTCTCCATGACACAAATTGTTCACACGTGACGCATCCATGGGTAACTGATGCTGCCACAAGGTGTTTCTACATTTTGGCACCGCTAATGTCATTCGTGGCTAAATATTTTTGTGGTTATAAAATATATATCTTACTATTGTTTCTTGCTAGGTTATTTTGGTTTGTGCTAGATGTATGATCAGAGATTTTGATCTAATGACTTATATTACTTATGAAAATAATTTCGAAAATAAAATTATTAAAAGCTGATTCTTACTGAAAATTGGTTAACCATTTTTTTTCTAGCAATAGCAGTTCCGATGACTTCATGTAAGTTCTGATAACTTCATATACAGGGTACCATAAGTTGTTTTCTGAATTTTCGAATCTGTGGCTAACAATTGTTGTGTTTTAAAAAATATATATCTTACTGTTGCTTCGTACATAGCTTATTTTGGTTTGTGCTAGATGCATGATCAATTTTTTTTGATCTGATGACTTATATTACTTATGAAAAAGAACTATGAAAATAAAAGTATTAAAAGGCGATTCTTACTGAAAATAGCTTAACCATTTTTTCTAGCAATGTTAGTAGTTCTGATGACTTCATATACAGGGTACCTTTAGTTGGGTTTCTAAAACATATTCCACTTTTGCTAGGATTTTGATCTAATAATTACATTCCGTACCAAAAGATACTTCGAACTAAATAAAAAGGCGAGTTCTTAATGGAAATACATTTAGCATTTTCGTGAAGGAAAAAATGATTAGATGATTGAAATTATTTCTCTTACAATTCTCACAAATTTTGCTACCCTCCATTCAGGACGTCCTGCTAGCTCATGTTCTTCGCTGAGTTTGTTTTCTGGCAAATGCTGAGCTAAGACTGGAGGCTAATGGTGTGGATTTCGCGGTGGTTAGTCAGAACCTCACACCGCATAGGGGTGGATATTCTTGCCCAGAGCACGGTGTCAACACTGGCGATCTTGCTGTCTCTGCACCATTCTTAGGTAAACCGGGTTTCCCTACACCCAGTCTGATGTGATCCGTACTTTTACTAATTTAAATTTCACAAATCTGTTTCCCTGACTTCTAAGGTAGGAGATTCGTTGAATATCATATCAGATGGAGAATCGTTTATCCATTTCTCATTGCTTCCAACAATTAGCTATCTGGTTCTCTGTTGTAAATTGATGTGTTCCTAGGTTTGCATTTTCACAGAATTTTAGTTTTAGAATGTTGGCAAATTATGTATGTTTGGTATAGCTGTTGTTGTGCTTTGCTATGAACGTATATCATGATTGTTTGGTATAGTGCTTTGCAAACTGAAAACAACTGTCAACGGCGGGTGGCGCGCGGCAAGCCGCGCCAAGGAATCTAGTCGAAGGCAGTAAACGGGGTGCCCCCAAGGCCTCACCACAGCGATTTGGCGTTCTCGGCCGTCCGATCGATTTTTCACAGCGTCATCTGCACCGTCCGCTCGCGGTGGCGGAACAGTGATTTCGTCTGCCGTCCTGGTGTGTGTTTTGCGTGTCACTGCGTGTGGGCCCAGCGCGTCGCTGGTCCCACGCCGGTCCCGCTCGACAGGGTCACGACGCGTCGTTCCCTCGGTGCGCGTCGGCCGTTTTGCGAAAAACCGCCCGCAAAGGACTCTTTTGCATTTTACGGAAAAGGCAGGGGTATCCGAGCAAAAAACGTCCACATAACTCACTCCTTCTCTCCTCTCTCTCGCGCTGCTCATGGACGCTGGCGACCGGTGCGTGCGCGACGCCGCCGGCCGGATCTCCTCCGTCCGAGCTCCTCCGCCGTCGCCGCGACCGGATCCGGAATCCCCGCCGCGACCTCTCTCAACGCCGCCTCTCTCCCTCCCTCTCCCGATCCCCTTTCCGCCGCCCACGTCGCCGGTCCATTACGGCTGCCTCCGGGGAGTCCTCGCGCTGCAGACCACCGCCCCGTCGCCTCCACCTCCTCCTCTCTTCATTCCATCTCATGCCACCGCCCATCCCTTGCATGCCCCACCACGAACCCTAGCCGCCCAGGATTTCCGCCTCCTGCAGCGTCGCTCCTCCACCACGCCGACCCGATGGTGTTCTCCCGCCGCCGGTCCGACCAGTCTGGGGAAGGGCCGGGATGATCTTCCGCCGGCTGCCACACCGCCGCCTCCGCTGGTTCGCGTCGACGATTGGATCGGAGCAGCAGCTGACGACGGGTTCAGAGGTAGTAAGATTTGTACTCTGCAACTTCTGCTCGATATGATGTGAGCTACGTGCTTCTCCTCCTTCACTACATCCTGCTGTATAGTTTTGTGCTCATGGATTTTATTTGCTTTTTTCATCTATTCAGTGAAGTGGGTGAGCCGATTTTGGCGCTTTTCCTCTTGATCTATGCAGTGATTGGAAGGCAAGTGTGTGGAACTGGAGCATCCAATCTACTCCCGCTATTTTGCCTTGGTGATACTTTGATTTTGCTATAAGTAGTCGATCACTGGATTATATAACACTGGCTGATCGACTGATCTTATTTGTTTGCTTTCTCCACAAATGAAACTGAAATATTCTGGGGTGGGTGATTGAATATAGACCTCTAATCAAACATGTTCTTTGTTTTAGTTAAGAGGCTGGCAATTATGCGGGACATGATTTGTTTATTCTGATATATAATCTCTACTATATGAAGTCCAAGTTTATATCACACGAGGTATTCCATTATAAAGTTCTATCTTTAGTTAGTGAGATGGAGATATCCCATGTATTTTCAGTACGAAATGTTCATAGATGTTAAGTAGAAATATAACTTACCTGACTGTGAGGTTCACAATGAGGGCTACATACACATTTTTAGTACAAGTGCAATGTTTTAATTACAGTTTTAGTACAGGATGTCAATATTTTCTAAATGGCAAACAAATATTACAAAAAAACAATACTCTACGTGCGTGTCATCATCGAAATGTTAATTTCTGAATTACCAATATGCTGGTTTGTTCCATTATACCAACTGCAGCAGGTGGATGGTGTTTTGGTTAATCTGTTGATGGTCCCCCTTTGGTTTCTCTCATGACTGAACTCCAAATATTGTCTTGCTTACGATCAAGGTGTGAGCTGCAGTTTATGTTGTCCATCGAGCTCTTTCTATGTCAGTATAATTGTCAACGAGAGGAACTTCCTAACATGATTCCGTCAATTAACTGAGGTTGTTGGAAAGTGGAAGAAAAATATAGAGGTCACAGTAACAAGTGAAAGGCATGACATCTTTTCCTACTTTCATCTTCCACACTGATATATCATTTGGTCTAACGGTATTTAATCAAATATTGCTAGAAGATAGAAATCCATGTTCGCAAGACTCTACTTTCTGAAGATGCAATGTTCATTGGATTAGTTAATCTACTTTTAAATGGTATTGAAATAAAAGCTATATTTCTTCTCTTTTCTACTCCCAGTATTTGGTCTGTCTAAAACTAAAGCAAGAAAAATAGTCCTTCTTTGTATTCATTTTATCCTGTAAAAATTGTCTGAAATAAACCGGCATTATTTCCCAAACGACATTTGCTTAATTGTATAGTTAGGAAGTTATTATGTAAAGGGTACATCACCAGGGTTAATACTTCTCTTTACCATTTGATGAATATGTTGGTTTGTGCATTACCGCCACTGATTATTTTGGTTTGCATTCATTTCACCCCTGTTTAAGAAAATTATCTTTCGCACGCAAGCATTCAGTTTAATCTTTGAATAATTGTTGTTGTATATGTTTATTGTTGTAGTCACTGATCATAATAGTTGCATTATCTATGTATATGATAGGCCTACCAAAATGCCCTCCATGAGGCAAGAAAACATTGTGGTTGCAGATGGTGCAAGCTATATTCTGATAGTGCAGCTATTGGAAAACTGAAGATAGGTATACAATATTGACTTGCATCACCATCACCATATAATTGTTATCGTTTTGAGCAGATCGTTGCTGGGAGGTGGTTCAGATATCTCACCTTTGCCTTAAATTCAAGCTGTGCTTTTCCAGAAGATAGGCCACCCCTGATCTTATTTAGCACGGTATTACTATATAGTCAGACATTGATTGTGTATAATATATTTCCCTGTTTACTCCGCACTCTTGACATATAGCCTATGGCATGATCATACCGTACTTATTTATTGGTTTAGTGCAAATTCAGCTGCCTTCGCCGAGTCTATCATCTGGATAGTGATATATTATGGCATTACTCAATTCTTAAGTTTACCTTTGATTTTGGTTCGTGTCTCTGCCTGATATATTTGTGTGATCAGTTATGTGCCATGGTTAATGTTCATGGGATGCCTCTTGATTGTAATTTGGTGTATGTTAATTGTGCAGCGATGGTCAAATGTGGACCACCAATTGCTTAAGTGTTGGATAATTGTTAATTCTGTATATCACAATAAACATAAATCTAAGATGATTTTGTTGCCTTTTTTTTTGCTGTGTTCTTTTTCCTGTAACGTTTGCTGCCATTTTGGCCACTCATGCGTGCTACTTTAGGCAGGTGATGTGTGTCAGAGTTCTCTAAAAGCAATACGAGACATTGTAAGTGATTTATGTATTGAATGTCAGATTCATTGGTTGGTTATATTAGGAGTCTACATTTAGTTTGTCACGAGTAGAAGAGTCGGGCTTTGTTATATGTTTGTCTTGCAAGACATGTCATACTATCGATGATTTTACCAATCGATTATCATTGTGAAAGGCGGGTGGCATATCGGATGGAGCAGCTGTGGCATATTAATCTGGACCGTCCGGTTTACCAATCGATTATCAAGCTGTGGCATATTAATCTAGACCGTCCGGTTTACCAATCGATTATCATTGTGAAAGGTGGGTTTACTGTTGTGGCATATTAATCATGCTAATCAAGACGTTTTACCAAAAGATTAACGGTGTGGAAGGCGGGTGGCGCGCGGCGAAGCCGCGCCGGGGGATCTAGTTATCCTTGACCGCCCAATTAGTGGGCGGCTCCCCAGCCCAATTTTACTTTTATTTGGCGAAGAAACTTCTAACCTACCTGTCAAGACAGTACAAATAATGGAATAAGTAACATAAATTCATAGACCATCTAGCGACAACTACAAATATTAGAACGAGACGATTATGCGTTGCTATCATCGCCCCTCCCTCACATGCTAGGGCCCCGCGAGACGAGCATAGATCAGAAGTATCCAACATGTAGACACACAAATACAGACGAACGAAAACCAGATCCAATCGGATCTGCCGAGACAAACACCAATCGAATCCCACGAGATCCGTCGGATACACACATCCACACGCCCTCCAACGATGCTAGATGGGCCCGCCATAACAGGGGCTAGTCGACGAGAACTTCATTCTATCACAAGGGAGTTGCCGCCTCGCCTCCCTGAGTAGGAAACAAAAACTAGCAAAACACAAGAAAACACCTAAAACACCTAAAGCCTCGTCTCCCTGGCCGGGATCCACCATGCCCCCATGGCTGGCCATAGGAGATAGGGAGACCACCGGGGACGCTAGCGGGAGGCAGAAAACGTGAACTATATATGGATATATAAACATATTTTAGTGTGTAAATTACTCATTTTTCCCATATGTAGGCTGTATTGAAATACCTAAAACTAATCGTAGAATTTTTTGGCTCTTAGGCACCGGTGATCCTAAAAAACCGAGAGTAATATTTTAAAGTTTCAAAACAAATTGAAAATAGTCCGGATGTAGAAAATGGTGTTTCCCACAAACTTGTAAAAACATAATTCCAATGAAAGTGTTGATTTGTGTATGCATATTTTCAAAACTATATTTTATGTAATTTTTCACTTTTGTGTAGCCCTCAATACAAAGTATTTTAAATTAAGATTTAGCATGTCTGTGGCGTACACCATTAACTACATTGAAAAACTAATAATTTTCTTTTGAAACTGTAAATATCATTTCAAATTTATTTAAATAGCAGGATCACTGTGCCCAAGAGTCAAAGACACTTACCGCTAATACAACATCTTTTATTATTTGCATTATAGTACGAAGGGAGTACGAACCAGCTCTTCCTCTTTGATTTTTTTAAGTTTCAATTTTTTAAAACTTATTTATAATACAAGATAAAATTATTTGGATTATAGTACGGAGGCATGTTCTCAATGATGTATAATACAAGCGTGCAAAATCACAATATAAAATTATTTATATTATGCGCTACATAAAAATAACAAAATTTGGAAATTTGAATCAAATATACTCAAATCTGAATATTTCTCAATTTTGTGTAGCTTAGAATACAAATTAGTCCGTATTGCGATTTTGCACGCAAGTATACTACATCATTAAGAATATAAATGTGTTTTTTGTTTTTTTGAAACTTTTGAACATTATTTTCGATTTTTTTAAGCAGAGTGAGCATGTAAGAAATCCACTCGTAGCCTCGTAGGGAGTACTCCCTCCATTTCAAAATATGTGATGTTTTAGGTGTTACACATATTACTTATATTCGTACCAAAAAGAGTGTACATGTATGCTTAAATTTATCTAGATACATGTGTACGACCTCTCCTTGTACGACCGCTTGGTGGACCAAGTTTTGCACAGTACGATGCCCAAACGTCCATCTCGATACACGAATATTGCTGCTGATTTGCTACGTGTCCAGCTCTGAACGTGGTCCACGAAGTGGGTCGTTCAATCAGGGGTCATATAGGATTTATTTCCATGTGTGTACATGTGAATGTGGAACAATGTAGAAAAACCATCTTATATTATATTATTTTTAGAGAGCCTTATATTATAGAGAGAATTCCTTGTATGACACTACTTGAAATTTTAGTTCCTTATTTGACACCGAAAACTTTTTTCTTCCCTATATGACCCTAGGTGTAAATTTGTTTCCTTATATGACATTGCTGTTTGATCCGTTAGCTCAAGACGTTATTTTTATTATTGTTGGACCAAACTAGCCATGTTCTCAATCCATCTGCATTGGCCATGTTGTCTTCCGCGCGGCCGCACCCGGCGCCGTACATGAATTCCCATGACCGGCCGGGAATAGCACTGGACTCAGCTCGGGCCGGTACCGCACCAACCGGGGGCGGCGGCGTAGGGCGTGCTGGTGTTGAAAGTGCATGGTTGCCCCCATGTGTGGTTTTGGTAATTAATGAAAATCCTTATGGACTAATATTTACATTGAGATATTCTTATAGATCTTGTCCATGGGAAAAGATTGGAGTTCATGTGTTGGACTCTTGAAGATGACATGATGACCAATGCTCTATTCAAGAGTTTATATGAAGAATGGTCATGTGTAGAGTTGAGCTTATTGCAAGTATGGCTTGGAAAAGAATATTGAGTGAACAATCATGTTTACCTCCAAGCCATCATACATATCAAGAGAAGAAGATGAAGTGCAAGCTCAATATGATGCATCTCGGAAGATATCATTTGATTGAGGCTTGCAAAGGAGACATGAAGACGGAGCTTAGCGAGGCCCTCCCATAATGGAGTATGGGGGAGCATTTGGAGAAGTCTTCATCAAGCATGTGCTAGCAAGCACAATCAAGAAAGGTGCTTCAACTTGAGAGAGTCAAGATCGTCATCATCGAGCTCAAGTGGAATGCGCAAGACAAAGGTATGATCTTGATAGGTTTTCTATTTTACCGGTCTCATGTTGTTAGTGAGAGACCGGGTTATAGGATAGACGGCGTACTATCAAGAGGGGCTCTCAAGTGAGTAAATTGATCGCATCTTTGTAGAGAGCTCAAACCTTTGCATACTTGCCATATCATCTTTCTTGGTTCTTATTTGGTTTTCTCCATGTTTTGTTTTGGTGCTTGTTGTGATCTTCACGACAAGCCCAAATTCACCGAAAACGAATTTCGTATGGAAAACTTGTTGCGTTTTCGGTTTTGGAGGTTTGCCGATTATTCCTTTTTAGAGAGGTTTTACCTTTCTCCATTTGGTTTTATCTTACATTGTTGGACTATGATGTTTCTCTGCATGATCTTGTAAAGCTCTTCGTTGCGATTCCAACGAGCCCGAGAATATCGAAAACGGAGTCCGGATGATCAAGATATCTTTGTTTTCGTGATCAGTGTTTGCAGTTTTCTGAGGGGCGGAAGTTCCGGATTTGGCCGGAAATTCCGGCCAAATTTCCGGCAAAAGTTCCGGCCAAATGCAGAACCGTTTTTTAGTCGCTTTTCTGAGGGTCCAGAAGTTCTTGGCCGGAAGTTCCGGCCCTGGACCGGAAGTTCCGGCCTAAGTGAGCCTGCAATGGCTATTTTCGTGGGAGGGGCTATAAATACCCTCCCCTTCTTCAACCTTGAGCAGCTCGTTTTTTCCTCTCTCCTCCATTGTTTGACCTTGGAAAAGCTTGTCCCCTCTCAATCCCTCCCATGATTCTTGCATATCTTTCAGAGAAAAGAGAGAGGAGATCTAGATCTACTTTTTCACCAATCAATCTCTCCTCTAAGTGAGGGGAACTTAGTGGATCTAGATCTTGGAGTTCTTGTGTGGTTCTCCTCTTTGTTCTTCCTCTCTTATTCCCCCATAAACATTTGTTGCTTTGTTGGAATTTGAGAGTGAAGGATTTGAGCACTTATGCTCTTGCCTTTTGCTTTGTACATCGATGTGCTCTCCACGAGGATTCGTGGAAGTTGAAAGTTTGTGAGCTTGTTACTCTTGGGTCCTTAGACCCTAGACGCCCGTGTGGTGGTTGGACCTTTGTGGTCACTTGTAAAGCCGTTCGGGAGCCCCCAATCCCGTTGTGGGTTGTGCCCCGGATTGTTGTTGAAAGCCGTCGTAGCCCCCAATCCCATTGTGGGTTGTGCCCCGGATTGTTGTTGAAAGGCTCCGGATTCCGCCTCGAAGGATTCTGATAGTGGAAGGTGAACCAAACCTTTGTGGTGCGGTTCATCGGAGAAGAAGGTGAAACCTTTGTGGTTGTTGAACCATTGTGTTGGTTCACACCTCTCCAACGAGACGTACTCCCTTAACAAGGAGGAACTCGGGAATACATCCTCGTCTCCGCGTGCCTCGGTTATTTCTATACCCGAGCTTTTTACTTATGCACTTTACATTGTGATAGCCTTCGTGCTTGAAGTATTCTATATTGATATCACCTTGTTGCTTGTCTTGCTTAGCATAAGTTGTTGGTGCACATAGGTGAGCCTAGTTTATTTAAGTTGTCGGTTTGTTAATTTAAACACCTAGTTTTATTCCGCAATTAGCAAGACTAAACCGGAAAAGTTTAATCGCCTATTCACCCCCCTCTAGGCGACATCATTGTCCTTTCAGGTGTGTCGGCCGAAATACCCGAGTTTGGAGCTCATCTCATCATATGACGCCGGCAAGCCGCCGGCTCCTCTTCCCAGCCCTGCTCGACGCCCTAGAGCTTGCGTACCGGATGGGGGAAATCCATGGAGATCGCTGGCGAGGTCACCGGCGACCCTGCTCCTCCTGCTCGATTGCTCGTGCTCGTGTGTGCGGTACAATGGCGAGACGGCGTGGTGCTTCTCGAGCCGCGCTGGGAAGCTCCGTGGAGCTACTGAAGTACGGAGGACACGCAGGATCCGTGCGACGCCGGTGTGGTCGATTCACGCTAGGGTGAGTACAGTATGCATCAGCTGCCTGCAGTAGGGTCGGTACAGTCGGCTGCAGAATGGGCTAGCTCTTGGTAGTGATCGATATGCAAACTTTGGTATATATTGATTTGTAACTGAGCTGGTTTGTATTCGGTAGTAGTAGGTGTACGACAGTACGATACGATGCAAAATATGTGGAGTAAAAAACTGAATAAAGTCCGATATGTGACCAAATGTCCAGGGTCGTCACTTAACCTGTTGTTAAATTTGTCCTGTAACTTTTTTTCGTCACATAATGCACCAGGGGTAAAGAGTCATCTAACACCCTGAGTTAACACCGTTTGTGTTCAAAATGCACTAGAGTGTCATATAAGGAAACAAATTTACAGCTAGGGTCATATAGGGAAGAAAAAAGTTTCTAGTGTCATATAAGGAACTAAATTTTCAACTAGTGTCATATAAGGAATTCTCTGTATATTATATTTTGGAACTTGCTAACTATACTAAGTTATCCTCGTGATCAGTTTTACATCCCCATGTACACTATAATCGGGAAAGGCGGTCCCTGCTCTCCGTCCTTGCTGCTCCACGTCAGCCACCCGAACGCAGCTGCAGCGTCCATCAGGCCACCCTGCGTCGTCGACTTGATAGGTCGCTGGTGCGGGAGGTGGTGGCGGCTGGTGCGGGCTAGGCCGCTAGGGTTCCGCCCGAGCCGCCTCAGAGGAGACGACTCGGGGGCGAGAGGGCAAAGATCCAATACCAGTTACCTTAATGATTATGCAAAATTATTTTGGTACGGAGCCAAAGTTGGTTAAAAATACGCATGAAGTCCGTCTCATACAATAAGTACATTAAAGTTCATTACATCCTGTTTTTAAATACAAAAACATGCATTTGCTAACATAAATTTAGAGTTAGTGCGTCGGTTCGGATTTCTTTCAGCCAACAGCCGGTCTGAGGTTGGAATCCCGCCGGTCCCCAATATTTTAGTCACAAACAGTAAAAAACGGAAAAAATTGAATATGCACGATGAGTTGTAGGATTCGAGATAGGGCTGGACTAACGAGCTGCTCAAATCGTTAAGGCTCGGATCGTTATGGCTCGTGATCGTTAAGTCTCGGATCGTTAAACTCATTAAGGATAACGAGCCAAATACAAAGCTCGGCTCGGTTCGTTATATATTCGCGAGCGCTCGCGAGCAGCTCGTTAAACTCGTTAAGAAGATGTATCAGAGTATTAAGCTAATTAAGAAAGCTATTAAGAAAGCATCAGGAGCAAAAGATTTTGGACATAGATATACTTATAAAAATATGGTGACATACATTTGTCAAACACCTATCGTGTGCAAAAATACTTAAAAGATACAGATTTACAACCTACTGGCATGTTGATAACGAGCTTAACGAGTAGCTCGTGAAACTCATTAGTTTGATTGTTTAGCTCATTAGTGTTAACGAGCTAAAATTGCTGCTCAGCTCGGTTCATTAAGAAAACGAGCCGAGCTCAAATGAGTTGAGTTACCGAGCACTCATTAAGCTTACCGAACGTCGAGCTTTATGTACAGCCCTAATTCGAGCACACGACAAGCTGGGACGCACATGAGGATGCAACCATCGGAGCTGCGTAGCCGTTATGTTTCCACAGAGTACTGCGCATTCTAGTTATAATGTCCGCAAACTTTGGGTGTGTAGACCCTTACACTCAGGTGTTGCTTAAGATGTGTAGCGTCCGCTGTACGCTATGATTGTTGAGCGCTACACAAAATGATTAGTTCCATGAAATAGTTTCCCCGGATGTTTAGTTTGTCAAATAGTTTCGCCATGTGCCAATTGTGTCCACTTTGCCATGTACGGTGGGAGGTGGAGGAAGAGAGCCACATAGGGGACTCATGGGAGCGCGTGGTGTGGGGCGGGAGCAGATCATCTTCATGGACTGACGCGACGTGGGATGGGAGTAGGCAGACGGCGCGACCGTAGAATATTGTTGTCACAATGTGCGTAGAATTCATCCAAAATAGTACATCCTATGGTATATTTACATTTGGTAAAATGGGGAGGGCCGGACCGAAGGAGATATCTCCAATATATAGTTACCGGAAATACCGGCCAGTTACTTTATCCATGGCAGTAACTTCTCTGTACAATTCCATTGCTTCCTTCATGGTCTTGGCTTCTGACAAGAGCTGCAGTCGTTTCTTCGGGCTACGACACTTTAAGGAAGGGCCTTGAAACTTTTCCCACTTTTCCAACTTCTCAATCATCACATGGAACCATTGTGGATGGAAACCAGCGGCACCGAGTAGCAAGATTCCAATATAATCCGCCTCTATCTCCATCCTACATACATAGGCAACATTATCTGATGTTAATAAGGTAGACAAATTATGGAGCACACAATTAACTAATGGTGGAATTTTGTTTTAAAGGCGGTCGATTTGTTTAAAGGGCTCCCACAAATGGTACTCTTAACATGCTACTCTCTCTGTTTTTAATATAAGATATTTTAGCCTTTTTCACATGCACATGTATCTAGACACGATTTACTTTGTATGTACACTCATTGAATCTAGTCAATATGCACAACACGTAAAACATCTTACTCCCTCCGTTTCGAAAAGAAATGGATGTATCTAGACATATTTTTAGCGACAGATATATCTATCTTGGTGACATCATTTCCCAAATGGAGGGAGTATATAAAAAAACGGAGGGAGTAGCTAGCTAGAGTAATTAGAATTTGAAAAAACTCAGCATTTTCCATCTGTAGAAGGGTACCGACTTACTCCCTCAGTTCCTTGATGTAAGGTGCATAGTTTTTTGAAGAAAAATCCACAATATAAAGTGTATTTGCTATAAATGGACAATTTGACCCATAAAAAAATGATACCTAGTCTCAAAAGAGAAATTTAATGGATTGTATTCATATCGTGGCTATTAAGAACTCATCTCTCGCTATTTTTTTAGAAAAGAATTTAGTCCACTCTATTGTAAAATACCCTGTTTTAATATTCGTGCAGAAAACTATACGCCCTACATTCAGGAATGGAGGGAGTTTTTCTTAATCCAGATGGACCAAACCTAGGAATCTTTTGGTAATCGGTTACTACTGGCCGCCTAGAAATACATCTGACTCATGTCAAAAAATAAAAATACATCTGACTCACACATTAAAAAAACCTTCTGACTGGAATTAAAAAAGGTTATGCAAATAACAAAGGTCATGTGTGCACTTAACCTCGCAGTCTATTTCTTTGTTGTTATAAAAGAACATGCACGTACTTATTATTTCCGTGGTTGAGAAGTGTAATCTAAATTTCACATGAACGATGTAGCAGACAGCTCACTTTCGGATCATACAGTAAATTTTCATGTCCCACATACGTAACATAAAACACCAGGAACAACATGAAATGCTAACCTGCGCGAGAAGATGTTATCCAGAAGCGAGTGGATGGTGTTGATATCCGCGGAGTGCCTTGCAATGACGTGCCCAAGCTAGTAAAAACGACAGCAATGTCAGATTTGAGACTGTCGCCAAAATTGCACATAGCTGGCCCATGAAGCAAAATAGAGCCTACCTCATGCGCAAGCATTGCGGCAATCTCTTCATCAGTCTTAAACCAGTCAAACAATCCAGTGTTGACCGTGATTTTGCCACTGGAGAGGATTCCTGCAACTGGATAGGGATGCTTGATGAGGATCACCTCCCAGTTGAGCCCACGAAGATGGGTGGTGTTTGGCTGCGCCTTTCCCCACTTCCTGCGCTTCTCGGTGACGCGGAGCATGGGGGCGTCGTTGCTGTCATAAATGCCGAGGCCACGGTGGGCAGCGTGGATGAGTTTCTCGACGATGCGACGGACACGGGCGCTTCTCGGATCGCTTGGGTCGAGGATCTCAAAGGTGGTGGCAATTTGCTCAGCGAAAATAGAGTCAGCCATGTCGCGCTCTTCCTGATGGGAGTAGAGGACTAAGTGGGAGCGGTAGGTGCAGGGCACGATCTCCCGGTCGTAGGCTGCCATCACCGTGGCGCTCAAGGTGATCGCCGTGGCCGCAGCAACCTTCCGAGGTTCATGGTACCACCGGAGGACGAAGCGCCGCGGGGAGGTGGACTGTCGTCGGAGGAGAGGCTTCATGTGGGCGGATCCTCGGATCGAACCCAAATCCTGCGTCAAGCGCTGTGGCGCGGCGAGGCCCTGGTAGCACCGAGTGGCCGGCGCCTTGCAACGTTGCATGATCCCGGAGAGCAGGGACCTCGTGTTCCTCAGGCAGTTCATGACCTCCGAATTCTTTTCCACCCTTTCCTTCTGTTTTGTGGAATTTGCAGGCAGATCGATCTACGGTGCTCTTCCCTGGGTCTGGGACTATATAATGGAGATCCTACCTAACGCTGCGTGCGTCCCTGATACGAACCGGAATCGGAACGTTCAAACCGACCAGAATTCAGGTTGCTCGATCGTGAATCCGAGATCGCGCTGTGTGGCGATACGGACCAGCATTGGGTTTGTTTTCCATGGCGTTCCGGCCGGCCGGCCGTCAAACAGGGAGAGGCAGACAAGCACGATACAGACATCGCGTCTTGTAGGTCTGGCCATTGATTCTCGAAAAATAAAGGTCTGGCCATTGCCCATTGGTGGCGGCACGAGGCAGGCCATTGGTCGCGTGCCTGCCGCCGGATGCAGAGCAGGTCTTCGACAGAGGCCTGGCAGCGGGAGGGAGGGTAAGGCGACGGCAGGGCTAGCAGTGCATAGCACCGCGGCGATAATCTAGCCGCCGCCGGCTGCGACAATCCCCAATACCAGGCGCGCTAGTCTTGTTTCCGATGGTCCGACCATGGATGACTGTAATCTCATCAACAGTTTCAGACTATGGGTTCAGACTTCAGACTGTTTGAGTACTAATTTGTTCGTATCCAAACAAAACCATTTCATTCTACTAACACTCCAAAGCCTAAACTAAACCAAATTATCACAGTGACTCAGCCCATTCAAACCAATCGAGCGATACCCATGAGACAAAAGAAACTGAATCTTATGTTTCAGTCCAAATTATTCCCAGCCCTACCAAGACGTGCTTGCTTCAGATTTCAGAGGCACCTCTGGCTCTGCGAGACTGCGACGATCGGCTTACCCATGCAGATTCTATGGGCTTGGCCCGTTAGCTTCATCCGTTTCTTGCGGGTTAACCAGGTATATTCATTCTTAAAATAAACAGGCATATTCTAGTATTTTCTTTCGTATCGTAACGCAAAAAATACTCCCTCCGTTCCAAATTAATTAATTTAGGTTTGTCCAAATACGGATGTATTTATACTTATTTAGTGTCTAGATACATCCATATTTGGACATACCCAAGTCAATTAATTTGAAACGGAGGGAGTACATGGCGTTAGGGTTAAAAAAGAATACATGGGGCCTGCTTTCTAAAAAAAGAATACATGGGGCTTAACCAATTAAAAAATCATGAAACAAGAAATTCAAATTAGTTGTGAAGAATTGAATAAAATATTATCACGTATACCAAATAATTTCACATGTTTCTAGCGATTCACATGGCATCATCAAATGATACAAGTCTTGGATAAGAATCATGTAACGCAAATATTTTAGACACTGGTGAACAAAAGTTTTGGTTCCGCGTGTGTAATTATTTCAAAACCTCATGAATAATTGCAAGAAAACCCCCATCCTAGACTTCTTTTGAAGGCTGTAAAATTTTATTTATATTATGCTGAAACATTAAAAAATTCTGTAGCGAATATTTTAAAATCTGGTGAGCAGTTATTTTGTGCCATGTGATCAGTTTTTGAACTTGAAATCAACCTATTTAAATGGACAATGAACCAATTGTTTTAAGTATGAACAAGATTTGTACAACTTAAACATTTTTTGACTTGCGAACAAATTTGTAGGGTTGGGTGATGACCTTCTTTTTGGAACGAAGCAACCAAGAAAATATAGGATCCATGAGGCAGATGCAACACTTTCTTTAACTTTGTGAATATATTGCTTGGTTCACTTTTTTCGCCTTCTTAAATCCAGTGCTCCAAAATTTCCATACGCGAGATACTTATTTTATCTTATTTACACACCCCACAAAAAAAAATTATTTTTTGAAACATTTTGTAGGAAAAGTTTGGATGTACATAAAAAAAACGTTTACAAATCTTTTTGACATTTTTAATGCATTTTCAATGAATCGAATCAAAACGATGTCCACCCTAGGTACAAGCTTTACATACAAAAGGGCGATCCATCAAGTGGGAGTAGGGGCGGCGAATCCTATATACCACCCCGCAGCGACGCTACACGTCGGTGCGATCTGTTTTTCCTTAATTTTTTCTGTTTTTGTTTCTCCTTTTCTTTTTCTTCTGTCTTTTTTTTCTTTTGTCCTTTCGGTTTTTTGATTTTTTTTTAGAAAGTTCAATTAAAATTTGTTCATATTTGAATTTTTTCAATTTTAAAATTTTGTTTTGTCGAATTTTCATACGAATCTAAATTTGTTCAAATTTGAATTTTGTTCTTATTCAAATTTATTTCGATTCAAAAATTGTTTCGATTGAAATTTGTTCACATTCAAAATTTGTTCCGGTTCGAAATTGTTCCGTTTTCGTTTTTTAAATTTGAAATTTGTTTCGATTCAATTTTTGTTCAAATTCAGTTTTTCTATGTCAAATTTTCTTCCGATTCGAAATTGTTCGGATTTGAAGTTTGTTCAAATTTGAAAATTATTTTAGATTCAAAATTATTCATTTTTAAAGTTTGTTATGTAGAAGCGGCCCAGGAAGCAGTAGCTTGAACTGATCTGGAGGCGGAGCTAGGTGGCTAGGCCCCAGGCAACCTGGGTCGTGCCCTGGGGCGTGCAAATTTCTACTCCCTTCATTCTGAATTAATTGACTAATCTTGTACTAAATCTGAGTAAATTAATTCAGAACGGAGAGAGTACAACAAACAATTTACTACATATAGAATTTGGCCGGGATGTCTAGAACTTTAGGTCCGGTAGTCATGCAACCACCCTTATGTAAACATGTTTCCTGGCCTTGCACAACCGCCCTGCACAGCCCAACACGAATTGCTTCAACATTTCATAGCCCATGGCGAAGTTATCGTCACACACAGCTCAGAAAAAACATACATCAAAGACGCAAAGAAGAATATCGATAAAGACAAGGACGAACCGAGTCATTGCCTTAGCCCAGCTCACCGTGAGAGACCACACTGATTTTGGTGAGAATATAGGCAATTGTTCGATTAAATTAATCCAATGATAAATCATGAACATGGCATAAACAGTGCTAGTGACATACTGAAACCTGATGATAAAACTACGTACTAGACAAATAGTAGAAACATCTACACATATGACTAGTACTGCAAACATTGAAATAATCAGGAGAGGGATAAACATGTTATACCCTCTGATACGTCTCCAACGTATTTATAATTTCTTATGTTCCATGCTAGTTTCATACCAATAGCTACATGTTTTATTCACACTTCATAGCATTTTTATGCATTTTCTGGGACTAACCTATTAACAAGATGCCACAGTGCCAGTTCCTGTTCTCTGCTGTTTTTGGTTTCGGAAAAGCTGTTCTGGAAATATTCTCGGAATCGGACGAAACAAAATCTCAGATGCCTATTTTCCCCGACACGTTCCAGAAGTCCGAAGAGGAGACGAGGGGGGGGGGGGCAGCAGGGCTCCCTCCCCACATGGCGGCGCGGGTGGGCCCCCTGCCGTGCCACCCTATGGGGAGCTGGCCCCGCGCCTCCACCGACGTCGCCCCTTCGTCTATTTATTCCTCCAGACGCGAAAACCCTAAAACACCGAGCCATTATTCCAGAAAACATTCGCTGCTGCCGCCGCCGTCAACCCTAACTCGGGGGGTTCAGAAGTTCTCCTCCGGCACCCTGCCGGAGAGGGGAATCATCACCGGAGGGCTCTACATTGTCACGCCTGCCTCCGGAGTGATGCGTGAGTAGTTCATCCCGGTACTACGGGTCCATACAGTAGCTAGATGGTTGTCTTCTCCTTTTGTGCCATCATGTTTAGATCTTGTGAGCTGCCTATCATGATCAAGATCATCTTATTGTAATGCTACATGTTGTGTTTGTTGGGATCCGATGGATATTGAATACTATGTCAAGTTGATTATTGATCTATCATATATGTGTTGTTTATGATCTTGCATGCTCTCCGTTATTAGTGTAGGCTTTGGCCAAGTTTATGCTTGTAACTCCAAGAGGGAGTATTTATGCTAGATAGTGGGTTCATGCCTCCATTTAATCTGGGACAGTGACAAAAGTTCTAAGGTTGTGGATGTGCTGTTGCTACTAGGGGTAAAACAGCAATGCTTTGTCTAAGGATATTAGTGTTGTTTACATTATGCACCATACTTAATGCAATTGTCTGTTGCTTCCAACTTAATACTGGAAGGGTGCGGATCCTAACCTGAAGGTGGACTATTTAGACACAGATGCATGCTGGATGGCGGTCTGTGTACTTTGTCGTAATGCCCAAATAAATCTCATAGTGATCATCATGATATGTATGTGCATTGTTATGCCCTCTCTATTTGTCAATTGCCCAACTGTAATTTGTTCACCCAGCATGTTAGTATTTTATTATGGAGAGACGCCACTAGTGAACTGTGGACCCGGTCCATTATTTTACATCTGAAATACAACCTACTGCAATCATTGTTCTTTTTCATACTCTGCAAGCAAACATCATTTTCCACACTATACGCCAATCCTTTGTTTTCAGCAAGCCGGTGAGATTGACAACCTCACTGTTTCGTTGGGGCAAAGTAGTTTGATTGTGTTGTGCAGGTTCCACGTTGGCACCGGAATCCCTGGTGTTGCGCCGCACTACACTCCTTCACCAACACGTTCAGAGCATCGCCGATTTCCTACTGGTTCGATAAACCTTGGTTTCATACTGAGGGAAAACTTGCTGCTGCACTCATCATACCTTCCTCTTGGGGTTCCCAACGAACGTGTGTCTTTCACGTCATCAAGCCAGTTTTCTGGCGCCGTTGCCGGGGAGGTCGAGTTGCTTCTGCAAGGGGAGTCTCTCACACCCAATCTCTTTACTTTGTTTTTGTCTTGCTTTATTTTTATTTTGTCTTGTTTGCTTTCTTTATATCAAAAACACAAAAAAATTAGTTACTTGTTTTACTTTTGTTATTTCGGTTTTGCTTTGTCTTTTATTATCATCATGTCTAGTCCCATGACTGTCACTATGTCACCTGAGGAATTAATCTCACTTTTAAACAAGGGAGTGAGGAGAGCTTTAAAGAAGCATGGTTTAGAATTTCTGATTCTTATGGTAAAACTGAGCCTAAAATGACTATGAGCTTGCTTCTTAGTAGTTTTACTTCGGTCTAGTCCTTTGTTATAGATATGCTTTGGATGCTGTTGTTGGAGGAGATTTCCTTCATTGCAATGGGGATCAAGCTTTTAATGCCATAAAAAGGTTGATTGCAACTTCTAGCTCAACTGATAAAATTGATTCGGCCCTTGTAAGCATTCATGCTAGATTAAACACTCTTGAGACAAATATATCTTGTTTAAAGGAAGGATATAATCAAATTCGGGAATGTTATGACTACGTTCCAATAAATTTTGAACCTTCAATGTGGGTCCCTACGGTAAAAGTTGCTATTAGTGGTGAAACCTTTTATGCTCGTTGTGATATTATGTCAGAGTTTTGCCTTATGCCTAAAAAAATTTATGAATCTTTGAATCTTTGGGAACTCACTGAAGGGGAGAAGGAATAACTCTTACTGATAACACCATTATATTACCTAATGGGATAGCTGAAGGAGTATTTACAAAATTCATGGGAAGAACAGTGTCCATTGATTATCTTGTCATTGAATGTGCAGGACAGGACAAATTACACTTGGAAGATCCCTACTCAAACTTTTGGGGGCTGTAATGGATATGGGAAAAGGTACTTTGAACTTCACCACCTCGCCAGGAGGCGGGCATTTATTCCCTAAACCCAAGAGTAAGACTAAAGGTAAAAAGAGTAAACGTAAAGCTAGAACAAATTATGATGTTGATGCATCTTCTCTTGATAACACTTGATTTTCACTTTCTGCGCCTAGCTGAAAGGCGTTAAAGAAAAGCGCTTGTGGGAGACAACCCATCTTTTATTTTCTGTCATTTTATTTTATTTTGAGTCAAGGTGTTGTTTACTTCTGTAGCAACTCCTTTGTATCTTTATTTTATTGCATTGTTGTGCCAAGTAAAGTCTCTAGTTGAAAGTTGTTGCTAAAATTGGATTTCTGCGCAGTGACAGATTTTTGCTGTCCACCGTTTTGAGCTGTATGCGCTACAGAAAATTAAAAATTCTGAAAAAAATCACGCATGATCCTTATATATGTACGCAACTTTCATTAGTTTGGGCTTCTTCCATCTGAGCAAGTTAAGTGCCTCGAAAAAATTCGTCTTTCCAGACTGTTCTGTTTTTGACAGATTCTGCCTTTTATTTTGCATTGCCTCTTTTACTATGTTTGATTGGATTTCTTTGCTCCATTAAACATCAGTGGCTGTAAGTAATGTCCAGAAGCTTTGGTAATGATTGTGTCACAGTAGAATATGAGAATTTTTGATTATGCACTAACCCTCTAACGAGTTACCTGAGTTTGGTGTGGCGGAAGTTTTCAAGGAGCAAGAGAGAAGGATGATATGATGTGATCAAGAAGAGTGAAAAGCCTAAGCTTGGGGATGCCCCCGTGGGTCATCCCTGCAATATTCAAGAAGACTCAAGCGTCTAAGCTTGGGGATGCCCAAGGCATCCCCTTCTTCATCAACAATTTATCAGGTCATCTCTAGTGAAACTATATTTTAATTCTTCCACATTTTATGTATTTTACTTGGAGCGTCTGTGTGCTTTTATTTTTGTTTGTTGTTTTTATTTTTCTGAATAAAGTTGGATCCTAGCATTCTTGTGTGGGAGAGAGACACGCTCCGCTTTTTCATGTGAATACTCATATTCTTCACTTATATCTTTTGAGTATTCTTATCTAGCTACTGCTATGCTTTTAGCTCCTGTTTTTCATGCATCTCTTTTAGAGCTGTTAATTCTTGAGGAGTAGTACTCTCTTGTTTCATTTGTAAATCATTTGGAGAGTTTTTGTTTAGTTGCTTGGTTGATGTGTTGGTTCAGAAAATGCTGCATGTGGTAGTGGTATAGTAATAACTTGCATATCTTGTAGATCATTGAACTTTGATGACTTGATTCTTTGCAAATGTTTTGAGGTATTTAGATGGTAAAGCTTGCTGGTTAATTAAGTTAAAATTATGAGTGGATAGTTGTCTTTAAGCTTGTACCGTACTACAAACTCTATTTAAATTGTTGAAGGTGTAGTTGGACTTGATAGCTTTCCATGTCTAAAAGTGATTCGTAATAACTAAGTTGTGCTGAAGGTCGAGGGATCTAACGGGGTACTTGTGCCGCCGTGAACGGCCCTTCTTGGAGTAAACTTTAATCATGTTCTTAATGTTGAACCTGCTAGATGTTTGCAATAAGCTTGTGAGTTCTTTTTGACTAATGTTGAGCTACGGTTTTTGGCACTTCCACCATCCATATTTGCTAGCCTCTTCGGTGCTGTGCATTGCCTTCTGCTCACATTGAGAGTTGTGCATACTTCGCCAGTACATCCAAACCCGTGGGAGGACTTTCTCTTGTTCTCCTACACATAAACCCATACATCTTCCTCAAAACAGCCACCATACCTACCTACTACAGCATTTCCATAGCTGTTCCGAGATATATTGCCATGCAACTTCCATCTTACATTACATGACTTGCTGTCATTCATCATATACATATTGCTTTGCATGATTCTATACAGCTGATGTGCGGTTTACCCATGTTACGCTAGATCATTGCATATCCTGCTACACTGGCAGAGGCATACAGTTTACATCATGTTTTAGTTCGTTGTGAGTTATTTGTAACAAAAAGTGTATTGTCATATTAGAGTGTTGCCCCTGAAAGTGAAAAGAGCCATGGAGGCCATCGAAAAGAGAAACAGAAAAAGAAAAAAAAAGAAAAAAGAAAAAAGAAAAAAAGAATAAAGAAAAAGGGGGCAACATTACTATCCTTTATCCACACTTGTGCTCATGTTTCAGCACCTGCATTATTCATAGTCATCATTTGTGCTCATGTTTAGCACCTGTACTCCATGTGAGAGAGTTTTCATGTTTTACTAGTATAACTATGTGGGGAATTTACACTATAGAACTTGGGTTGTATATTCCAATGATGAGCTTCCTCAAAATGCTCTAGGTCTTCATGAGCAACCAAGTTGGATGCACCCCCACTAGTTCCATTGGAGAGCTTTCATACACATATAGCTCTATGTGCATCCGTTGCATGGCAATCACTACTCCTTACATAGCTTCGATTATAAGACTTCCTCTTGTCTAATGATCACTTATAGCTTTGTGAGACTTTCTTCCTTTGGCCTTCCAAACCCCCATCAATGTTCTTTTAGCCATAACATCCTGGTGCCAAAACCAAATGCTTACGCTCACCGGTTGAGTAGACTTCGAAACAGTTGATTCATGATGTTCATGTTTATTTTTACTTGGCTGAATCCTTCTATGTTGTGAAAGATTACTTGATGCTTGGAATTGAAGGATAGAACTCCTACATTGGATACTTAACACATCTTTAATGAACCTTGTACGGTTTCATGTCTTTAAAGCAATCATTCATGAAAACTTTTAGCTTGTTTAACTAACTTGTTTTGTTGTCTCTTATATCAATTATAGACTTTTGCTTTGAATGATTTGATCTCAGCTCATATGCTTTACAATATTATTGATCAAGATTATGTTGGTAGCATGTCACTTCAGAAATTATTGTTGTTATCGTTTACCTACTCGAGGACGAGTAGAACTAAGCTTGGGGATGCTTGATACGTCTCCAACGTATCTATAATTTCTTATGTTCCATGCTAGTTTTATACCAATAGCTACATGTTTTATTCACACTTCATAGCATTTTTATGCATTTTCTGGGACTAACCTATTAACAAGATGCCACAGTGCCAGTTCCTGTTTTCTGCTGTTTTTGGTTTCAGAAAAGCTGTTCTGGAAATATTCTCGGAATCGGACGAAACAAAATCCCAGATGCCTATTTTTCCCGACACGTTCCAGAAGTCCGAAGAGGAGACGAAGGGGGGCAGCAGGGCGCCCTCCCCACATGGCGGCGCGGGTGGGCCCCCTGCCGCGCCACCCTATGGGGAGCGGGCCCGCGCCTCCACCGACGTCGCCCCTTCGCCTATTTATTCCTCCAGACGCGAAAACCCTAAAACACCGAGCCATTATTCCAGAAAACATCCTGCCGCCGCCGTCAACCCTAACTCGGGGGGTTCAGAAGTTCTCCTCCGGCACCCTGCCGGAGAGGGGAATCATCACCGGAGGGCTCTACATCGCCGCCTGCCTCCGGAGTGATGCGTGAGTAGTTCATCCCTGGACTACGGGTCCATACAGTAGCTAGATGGTTGTCTTCTCCTTTTGTGCCATCATGTTTAGATCTTGTGAGCTGCCTATCATGATCAAGATCATCTTATTGTAATGCTACATGTTGTGTTTGTTGGGATCCGATGGATATTGAATACTATGTCAAGTTGATTATTGATCTATCATATATGTGTTGTTTATGATCTTGCATGCTCTCCGTTATTAGTGTAGGCTTTGGCCAAGTTTATGCTTGTAACTCCAAGAGGGAGTATTTATGCTAGATAGTGGGTTCATGCCTCCATTTAATCTGGGACAGTGACAGAAAGTTCTAAGGTTGTGGATGTGCTGTTGCTACTAGGGGTAAAACAGCAATGCTTTGTCTAAGGATATTAGTGTTGTTTACATTATGCACCATACTTAATGCAATTGTCTGTTGCTTGCAACTTAATACTGGAAGGGGTGCGGATGCTAACCTGAAGGTGGACTATTTAGACACAGATGCATGCTGGATGGCGGTCTGTGTACTTTGTCGTAATGCCCAAATAAATCTCATAGTGATCATCATGATATGTATGTGCATTGTTATGCCCTCTCTATTTGTCAATTGCCCAACTGTAATTTGTTCACCCAGCATGTTAGTATTTTATTATGGAGAGACACCACTAGTGAACTGTGGACCCCGGTCCATTCTTTTACATCTGAAATACAACCTACTGCAATCATTGTTCTTTTTCATTCTCTGCAAGCAAACATCATTTTCCACACTATACGCCTAATCCTTTGTTTTCAGCAAGCCGGTGAGATTGACAACCTCACTGTTTCGTTGGGGCAAAGTAGTTTGATTGTGTTGTGTAGGTTCCACGTTGGCACCGGAATCCCTGGTGTTGTGCCGCACTACACTCCTTCACCAACACCTTCAGAGCATCGCCAATTCCTACTGGTTCGATAAACCTTGGTTTCATACTGAGGAAAACTTGCTGCTGCACTCATCATACCTTACTCTTGGGGTTCCCAACGAACGTGTGTCTTTCACGTCATCACCCTCCAGTAGGCCAGTTGGCCGCCGCAACAGCGGAAGTAGTGGCGTCGTCGGCGATCCTCTTGTCAGCAGCAGCTTGCTCCTTGTCGGCGTCTGTGGCCATGGCGATGATGAAGACGACGCGGAAGTAGTTGATGTAGATGTACAGGAAGTAGACGAACGGGAGCAAGCAGTCGCGTAGGAGACGCTCCCCCAAAAACCTAATCGCCCTCTCCCGTACAGGATCTGGAGAGGCGGGTTTTGGAGGCCTGCTCTCCCGTCGGCCGTGTATGCGGTGGACGGGATGGGGAGGCAGCAACAGAGAGAGGAACTATGGTGGCGGGCGCGAGCAGATGAATCTTAATGATGTCTGCTGGAGAGGAGCGACCTCTCTCATATAGGCACACACGCAGGAGGAAGGCCAACGGAAACACACGTAGTTAACGCGCGCAGTTAAGGGGGAATTAAGAGACTGGAAACGGCCGTAATTAAGGCAGACGTTTCAGCTCACGTTCATTCTCCATTAACGCCATTAAGTTTCTGTTGATCTTCACGTTTTTCCTGCGTGATAAAAAGATAAGCTCGGCTCGGCGAGATTCCCGCAACCCGCGGCGCGTCGTGACGAGCCGAGGCGTGGCGAGGCGGGCGGCGGAGGAGGAGCGCGCGTGTGGAACGCCTCCTTTCTCTTCACAACCAACACCTTATACATGGTAGAGAAGAGCTCACCTTATAAACTGGTGTACATCTCTCTAAATTAGCCATGTGGGACTAAACTCCCGCGTACATACACTCTCCATGGCAGCATGGGCCTTTAGGGATTTTTCTGGAATTGTTAGATGGGCCTAAAGTCCACCCTAATATTAGGTAATATTTCAGCAATCCCCCACCAGATCCCAAAGAACCATGATGTTCTTTGTTCCAAACACTGTTTTTGATATACCAGTATTTTCAGTGGAGACCTGTTAAGGTTGAGCTCCACCTAGAGCGAATAGCTACACTCCTTCACAACTGACAATGGACTATGCCTTGAATTGTCAATTTGGTGTAAAGTAGTTTCACCAAACGTCCTACTAGTACTAGGCTGCCGAAGGCTGACCCCTCGGGTGGAGCATATTAGTCACAGTCCTAACCTATTCATAAACTTACTAGAGACCAACCCAATCTCATAGACTGTGACCAGCAGTCAGGTTCATATAGGTGTGTTCCTCCAAAGATCGCTCTGTAGGATAGCATCTTGCTTATACAAAGTCTTGGAACATATTAAGACAAATGTCAACCTGCCATACAGTTACCGAGAGTATTGCATCTCCAACGGAGTGGGTTAGTAAAAGTACTCTCCTCAGTTATCCACTAGCTTGTTTTCCCAGGTCCTAATTCACGGGATCTCCGATCACATAGGTTGGGTTACTACCATGGCAACTCATGTGGGTTTCATCCCTATCTCCCTCGATGCATTTTCTATCACAACACGTGATAGCCCTTTGGTAAAGGGATCTGCCAGATTCGTAGCCGACTGGATATAATCCAACGCTATAACTCCGGAGTTTCTCAAATGTCTGACAGTTTTTAATCTCATTCTTATATGTTTGTTGGACTGCATGTTGTTCTTTGAACTCTTGACCTTGGTAATCACTATCTGATTGTCACAGTTCATAAGGATAGCCGGAACTGGCTTTTCAACCACAGGCAAGTCCATCAACATATCTCGAAGCCATCCTGCTTCGACACCAGATGTGTCCAATGCTGTTAATTTTGCTTCCATTGTCGATCTCGTCAGGATCGTTTGCTTGCAAGACTTCCAGGAAACAGCACCACCTCCAAGGGTAAACACATAACCCGTTGTGGCTTTCATCTCATCAGCATCAGAGATCCAATTCGCATCACAATACCCCTCAAGCACTGACGGGCTTCCAGAATAGTGAAGTCCGTAGTTCTCAGTACCTTTCATATAGCGCATAATTCTTTTGACAACATGCCAATGAACATCACCCGGATTGGAAACAAACCGGCTCAGTTTGCACACAGCAAACATGATGTCAGACCTTGTAGCGCTTGCTAAGTACATGAGTGAACCAATGACTTGAGAGTACCTCAACTGATCCTTAGCTGTGCCTGTGAACTTTCGAATCTGCACACTAGGATCATAAGGTGTTGGAGAAGTTTTGTAGTCCGAATATCCAAAGCGACTCAAAATCTTCTCAACATAATGGGATTGCAAAAGTGTAATACCACCTTCATTGTCTCTCAATAGTTTGATGTTCAAAATAACATCAGCCACACCTAGGTCTTTCATTTCAAAGTTCTGAGACAGAAATGACTTAACCTCCTCAATAACTTTGAGGTTGGTCCCAAATATCAGTATGTCATCAACATACAAGCACAGTATAACTCCTTCGCCCCCACCATGGCGATAGTATACACATTTGTCAGCTTCATTAACAACAAAACCAGCAGAGGTTAAAGTTGTATTGAACTTCTCATGCCATTACTTAGGTGCTTGCTGATGACGTGAAAGACACACGTTCGTTGGGAACCCCAAGAGGAAGGTATGATGAGTGCAGCAGCAAGTTTTCCCTCAGTATGAAACCAAGGTTTATCGAACCAGTAGGAAGTCGGCGATGCTCTGAAGGTGTTGGTGAAGGAGTGTAGTGCGGCGCAACACCAGGGATTCCGGTGCCAACGTGGAACCTGCACAACACAATCAATCTACTTTGCCCCAACGAAACAGTGAGGTTGTCAATCTCACCGGCTTGCTGAAAACAAAGGATTAGGCGTATAGTGTGGAAAATGATGTTTGCTTGCAGAGAATGAAAAAGAACAATGATTGCAGTAGGTTGTATTTCAGATGTAAAAGAATGGACCGGGGTCCACAGTTCACTAGTGGTGTCTCTCCATAATAATATACTAACATGCTGGGTAAACAAATTACAGTTGGGCAATTGACAAATAGAGAGGGCATAACAATGCACATACATATCATGATGATCACTATGAGATTTATTTGGGCATTACGACAAAGTACACAGACCGCCATCCAGCATGCATCTGTGTCTAAATAGTCCACCTTCAGGTTTGCATCCGCACCCTTCCAGTATTAAGTTGCAAGCAACAGACAATTGCATTAAGTATGGTGCATAATGTAAACAACACTAATATCCTTAGACAAAGCATTGCTGTTTTACCCCTAGTAGCAACAGCACATCCACAACCTTAGAACTTTCTGTCACTGTCCCAGATTAAATGGAGGCATGAACCCACTATCTAGCATAAATACTCCCTCTTGGAGTTACAAGCATAAACTTGGCCAGAGCCTACACTAATAACGGAGAGCATGCAAGATCATAAACAACACATATATGACAGATCAATAATCAACTTGACATAGTATTCAATATCCATCGGATCCCAACAAACACAACATGTAGCATTACAATAAGATGATCTTGATCATGATAGGCAGCTCACAAGATCTAAACATGATGGCACAAAAGGAGAAGACAACCATCTAGCTAATGTATGGACCCGTAGTCCAGGGATGAACTACTCACACATCACTCCGGAGGCAGGCATGGCGATGTAGAGCCCACCGGTGATGATTCCCCTCTCCGGCAGGGTGCCGGAGGAGAACTTCTGAACCCCCCGAGTTAGGGTTGACGGCGGCGGCAGCGGATGTTTTCTGGAATAATGGCTCGGTGTTTTAGGTTTTCGCGTCTGGAGGAATAAATAGGCGAAGGGGCGACGTCGGTGGAGGCGCGGGGCCTGCTCCCCATAGGGTGGCGCGCAGGGGCCCCACCCGCGCCGCCATGTGGGGAGGGCGCCCTGCTGCCCCCTTCGTCTCTCCTTCGGACTTCTGGAACGTGTCGGGAAAAATAGGCATCTGGGATTTTGTTTCGTCCAATTCCGAGAATATTTCCAGAACAGCTTTTCTGAAACCAAAAACAGCAGAAAACAGGAACTGGCACTGTGGCATCTTGTTAATAGGTTAGTTCCAGAAAATGCATAAAAATGCTATGAAGTGTGAATAAAACATGTAGCTATTGGTATAAAACTAGCATGGAACATAAGAAATTATAGATACGTTGGAGACGTATCAAGCATCCCCAAGCTTAGTTCTACTCGTCCTCGAGTAGGTAAACGATAACAACAATAATTTCTGAAGTGACATGCTACCAACATAATCTTGATCAAATAATATTGTAAAGCATATGTCATGAATGAAGTGACTCAAGGCAATGGTCTATAGTTTGCTAACAAATAGATAATGAGTAAACACTGAATCATATAAGCAAAAGCTTTTCATAAATAGTACTTTCAAGACAAGCATCAAAAAGTTTTGCATAAGAGTTAACTCATAAAGCAATAGATTCTAAGTAAAAGGCATTGAAGCAACACAAAGGAAGATTAAGTTTCAGCAATTGCTTTCAACTTGTAACTTGTATATCTCATGGATAATTGTCAACACAAAGCAATATAATAAGTGCAATAAGTAAACATATAAGAATTGTTGCACACAAAGTTGACACAAGTGTTTGCTTCAGGGATAGAAAGGAGTAGGTAAACTGACTCAACAATAAAGTAAAAGATAGGCCCTTCGCAGAGGGAAGCAGGGATTAAATCATGTGCTAGAGCTTTTTAAGTTTTGAAAACATATAGAGAGCATAAAGTAAGTGTTTGAGAGGTGTTTGTTGTTGTCAACGAATGGCAGTGGGCACTCTATCCCCCTTGTCACCCAAACTTTCAAGAGCGGCTCCCATGAAGGACGTTATTTCTACCCAAGGGTAGATCATCCCTCTTCTCTTTTGTTTACACATGCATATTTATAAATTGGTATGACACTCCTCCCAACCTTTGCTTACACAAGCCATGGCTAACCGAATCCTCGGGTGCCTTCCAACAATCACATACCATGGAGGAGTGCCTATTTGATAAAGTTTAACATTTTGGAATTTGCTTTTGATAAATCATTGGCAAACATGTGAAGAGAATCAAATGGTTAAGTTGAATTAATTGGGACTGGGCACCCCATTTGCCAGCTCTTTTTGCAAGTTATTGGATAAGCGGATGTATATGCCACTAGTCCATTGGTGAAAGTCTGTCATGAGTAAATGACAAGGTGATAGAGTAAACGCCACATACTTCCTCATGAGCTATAAAACATTGACACAAATAAGGAGTAATAGCTTTTGAATAGTTTAAAGGTAGCACATGAAGTATTTACTTGGAATGGCAGAAATACCACATAATAGGTAGATATGGTGGACACAATTGGCATGGGTTTTGGCTCAAGGTTTTGGATGCACGAGAAGCATTCCCTCTCAGTACAGAGTTTAGGCTAGCAAGGTTGTTTGAAGCAAACACAAGTATAAACCGGTACAGCAAGACTCACATGAAAACATATTGCAAGCATTATAAGACTCTACACTGTCTTTCCTTGTTGCTCAAACACTTTTACCAGAAAATATCTAGACCTTAGAGATACCAATCATGCAAACCAAATTTCAACAAGCTCTACGGTAGTTCTTTACTAATAGGTTTTAACTACATGATGCAAGAGCTTAAACATGAAATACTTGAGAGCTCAAAACAATTGCAAAGTGTCAAATAAAACAAGACAATGATCTATAGATGTGTCTTTTCGATATACCATCTACCACATGTTGCATTTTCTGTTTCCAACCAAACACCAATCAACTTATTTACAAAAACTCTCCAAATATAAAATGAAACAAGAGAGTACTACTCCACAAGAATTAACAGCTCTAAAAGAGATGCATGAAAAACAGGAGCTAAAAGCATAGCAGTAGCTAGATAAGAATACTCAAAAGATATAAGTGAAGAATATGAGTATTCACATGAAAAAGCGGAGCGTGTCTCTCTCCCACACAAGAATGCTAGGATCCAACTTTATTCAGAAAAATAAAAACAACAAACAAAAATAAAAGCACACAGACGCTCCAAGTAAAATACATAAAATGTGGAAGAATTAAAATATAGTTTCACTAGAGATGACCTGATAAATTGTTGATGAAGAAGGGGATGCCTTGGGCATCCCCAAGCTTAGACGCTTGAGTCTTCTTGAATATTGCAGGGATGACCCACGGGGGCATCCCCAAGCTTAGGCTTTTCACTCTTCTTGATCACATCATATCATCCTTCTCTCTTGCTCCTTGAAAACTTCCGCCACACCAAACTCAGGTAACTCGTTAGAGGGTTAGTGCATAATCAAAAATTCTCATATTCTACTGTGACACAATCATTACCAAAGCTTCTGGACATTACTTACAGCCACTGATGTTTAATGGAGCAAAGAAATCCAATCAAACATAGTAAAAGAGGCAATGCAAAATAAAAGGCAGAATCTGTCAAAAACAGAACAGTCTGGAAAGACGAATTTTTTCGAGGCACTTAACTTGCTCAGATGGAAGAAGCCCAAACTAATGAAAGTTGCGTACATATATAAGGATCATGCGTGATTTTTTCAGAATTTTTAGAATTTTTGTAGCGCATACAGCTCAAAACGGTGGACAGCAAAAATCTGTCACTGCGCAGAAATCCAATTTTAGCAACAACTTTCAACTAGAGACTTTACTTGGCACAACAATGCAATAAAATAAAGATACAAAGGAGTTGCTACAGAAGTAAACAGCACCTTGACTCAAAATAAAATAAAATGACAGAAAATAAAAAGATGGGTTGTCTCCCACAAGCGCTTTTCTTTAACGCCTTTCAGCTAGGCGCAGAAAGTGAAAATCAAGTGTTATCAAGAGAAGATGCATCAACATCATAATTTGTTCTAATAATAGAATCAAAAGGCATTCATTCTTCTTTCTAGGGAAGTGTTCCATACCTTTCTTAAGAGGAAATTGATACTTAATATTCCCTCTTTCATATCAATAACAGCACCAACAGTTCGAAGAAAGGGTCTTCCCAAAACAATAGGACAAGATGCATTGCATTCAATATCCAAAACAACAAAATCAACGGGGACAAGGTTATTGTTAACCGTAATATGAACATTATCAATTCTCCCCAAAGGTTTTTTCATAGAGTTATCAGCAAGATGAACATCCAAATAACAGCATTCCAAAGGTGGCAAGTCAAGCATATCATAAAGTTTCTTAGGCATAACAGAAATACTTGCACCAAGGTCACATAAAGCATTACAATCAAAATCATTCACCTTCATTTTAATGATGGGCTCCCAACCATCTTCCAACTTCCTAGGGATAGAAGCTTCAAGTTTTAATTTCTCTTCCCTAGCTTTTATAGGGCATTTGTAATATGTTTTGTAAAGCCATGTTCATAGCACTAGCATTAGGACTTCTAGCTAGCTTTTGCAAGAACTTAATAACTTCAGAGATGTTACAACTATCAAAATCAAAATCATTATGATCAAAAGTAATGGGACCATTCCTCCAATACTTCAAAAAAATTTCAGCACCTTTATCAGAAACAGTTTCAGCAGTTTTAGGCAATTTTGCACGCTTTATAGTAGAAGTAGAAACATTGCCAACATCAATAACATTACCATTGATAATAGGAGGTTTATCAACATGTGAAGCTTCAACATTACTAGTGGTGGTGATAGTACAAACTCGAGCTATACTATTCTTTCTATCAATTTCAGCTTCTCTTTCCCACCTAGCATGCAACTCAGCCAACATCCTAATATTGTTGTCAATTTTAACTTGGATGGCATTTGCTGTAGCAAATTTTTTGTTATCATTACCTTCAGGTTTAGCAGCCATTTTATTAATTAAAGAGGCTTGTGATTCAGACATGGATGAAATTCGGTTTTCAGCATTTGAAAGCTTAGTTTGCAAACCAAAAATTTCCCTATTCAAATTCTCAAGTTGATGCCCTATGCTTTTCAACATGGTAGATTGTTCATTCATTGTTTTAGTGAACAATTGATTTTGCTCGAACTGTGATTGCATATAGCTCTTAGTAGCCCTTTCAATTTCTAGCATCCTTTCCTCACTAGGCAAACCAGATCTACCATAAGAATTACCATAACCACTACCATTAGAAGGATATGGCTTATAGTTGTTATTACCAAAATTATTCCTATAGGCATTGTTGTTGAAATTATTATTTTTAATGAAGTTCACATCAACATGCTCTTCTTGAGCAATCAATGAAGCTAAAGGAACATTATTAGGATCAATTTTTTCATTCAAGGAAGAGGTTTCTTCAACAGAATTTACCTTCTTACCTTGAGGAGTCCTTTCAGTGTGCCATTCGGAGTAGTTGATCATCATATCATCAAGAAGTTTTGTTGCTGCACCTAAAGTGATGGACATAAAGGTTCCTCCAGCAGCCGAATCCAGCAAATTCCTTGAGGAAAAATTTAATCCTGCATGAAAGGTTTGGATGATCATCCAAGCAGTCAGTCCATCGGTAGGGCAATTCTTTACATAGATTTCATTCTCTCCATGCTTGGGCAACATGTTCATTATCAAATTGCTTGAAATTCATAATGCTACTTCTCAAAGATATAATTTTAGCAGGAGGATAATATTTTCCAATGAAAGCATCTTTGCATTTTGTCCATGAATCAATACTATTTCTAGGCAAACATAGCAACCATTCTTTAGCTCTTCCTCTCAAGGAGAAAGGAAATAGTTTCAGTTTTACAATATCCCCATCTATATCCTTATACTTTTGCATCTCACAAAGTTCAACAAATTATTAAGATGGGCAGCAGCATCATCAGTACTAACACCAGAAAATTGCTCTTCATAACAAGATTTAATAGAGCAGGTTTAATTTCATAAAAGTCTGCTTTAGAAGCAGGTGGAGCAATAGGAGTGCATATGAAATCATTATTATTTGTGCTAGTGAAGTCACACAACTTGGTGTTCTCAGGAGTACTCATTTTAGCAACAATAAAAACTAGGCCGAAATAATAAAAGTAAAACAAGTAAACTAATTTTTTTATGTTTTTGATATAAAGAAAGCAAACAAGACGAAATAAAAATAAAGCAAGACAAAAACAAAGTAAAGAGATTGGGTGTGAGAGACTCCCCTTGCAGAAGAAACTCGACCTCCCCGGCAACGGCGCCAGAAAACTGGCTTGATGACGTGAAAGAACACGTTCGTTGGGAACCCAAGAGGAAGGTATGATGAGTGTAGCAGCAAGTTTTCCCTCAGTATGAAACCAAGGTTTATCGAACCAGTAGGAAGTCGGCGATGCTCTGAAGGTGTTGGTGAAGGAGTGTAGTGCGGCGCAACACCAGGGATTCCGGTGCCAACGTGGAACCTGCACAACACAATCAAACTACTTTGCCCCAACGAAACAATGAGGTTGTCAATCTCACCGGCTTGCTGAAAACAAAGGATTAGGCGTATAGTGTGGAAAATGATGTTTGCTTGCAGAGAATGAAAAAGAACAATGATTGCAGTAGGTTGTATTTCAGATGTAAAAGAATGGACCGGGGTCCACAGTTCACTAGTGGTGTTCTCCATAATAACATACTAACATGCTGGGTAAACAAATTACAGTTGGGCAAATGACAAATAGAGAGGGCATAACAATGCACATACATATCATGATGATCACTATGAGATTTATTTGGGCATTACGACAAAGTACACAGACGCCATCCAGCATGCATCTGTGTCTAAATAGTCCACATTCAGGTTTGTATCCACACCCCTTCCAGTATTAAGTTGCAAGCAACGACAATTGCATTAAGTATGGTGCATAATGTAAACAATACAATATCTTTAGACAAAGCATTGATGTTTTACCCTAGTAGCAACAATCACATCCACAACCTTAGAACTTTCTGTCACTGTTCCCAGATTAAATGGAGGCATGAACCCACTATCTAGCATAAATACTCCCTCTTGGAGTTACAAGCATAAACTTGGCCAGAGCCTACACTAATAACGGAGAGCATGCAAGATCATAAACAAACATATATGATAGATCAATAATCAACTTGACATAGTATTCAATATCCATCGGATCCCAACAAACACAACATGTAGCATTACAATAAGATGATCTTGATCATGATAGGCAGCTCACGAGATCTAAACATGATGGCACAAAAGGAGAAGACAACCATCTAGCTACTGTATGGACCCGTAGTCCAGGGATGAACTACTCACGCATCACTCCGGAGGCAGGCATGGCGATGTAGAGCCCTCCGGTGATGATTCCCCTCTCTGGCAGGGTGCCGGAGGAGAACTTCTGCCCCCCCCGGATGTTTTCTGGAATAATGGCTCGGTGTTTTAGGGTTTTCGCGTCGGGAGGAATAAATAGGGAAGGGGGCGACGTCGGTGGAGGCGCGGGGCCCGCTCCCATAGGGTGGCGCGGCGGGGCCCCTCCCGCGCCGCCATGTGGGGAGGGCGCCCTGCTGCCCCCCTTCGTCTCTCCTTCGGACTTCTGGAACGTGTCGGGAAAAATAGGCATCTGGGATTTTGTTTCGTCCAATTCCGAGAATATTTCCAGAACAGCTTTTCTGGAACCAAAAACTGCAGAAACAGGAACTGGCACTGTGGCATCTTGTTAATAGGTTTAGTTCCAGAAAATGCATAAAAATGCTATGAAGTGTGATAATAAACATGTAGCTATTGGTATAAACTAGCATGGAACATAAGAAATTATAGATACGTTGGAGACGTATCACTTGCTTCAGGCCATATAAATATTTTAGTAACTTACACACCTTTCCTTCCTGACCATCTAATACAAAGCCAGCTGGCTGTTGCATGTAGATTTCCTCGTCTAGCTCCGTTCAGGAAAGCCGTCTTGACATCCATCTGGTGGACAAGAAGACCATGCGAGGCCGCCAACGATAGTAATACTCGTATGGTGGTCAGTCTGGCCACATGTGAATAAGTATCGAAGAAATCTTCCTCTTCTTTCTGCGAATAACCCTTGGCACAAGCTAGCCTTGTACTTTTCAATTGTACCATCGGGCCTAAGCTTCTTTTTGAACACCCACTTACATCCCAATGGTTTACAGCCATAGGGACGTTCAGTAATTTCCCATGTTCCGTTAGCCATGATGGAGTCCATCTCGATACGGACCGCTTCTTTCCAGTAATCAGCATCCGGGAGACGCATAAGCCTCTGAAATAGAAGTGGGAGTATCATCCACGAGGTACACAAGGAAATCATCATCAAAGGACTTTGTAGTCTTCTGTCTCTTGCCCTACCAAGGGTTTCCTCATCATCCTCTCAGGATTTTCATCATGTGTTTGTTCATAATATTCCATCGGAATGGCAGGAGGTTCAGGAGTCTCATTAGATTCCTGTCTAGAAGTGCTTTGCATATCTCTCATAGGAAAAATATCCTCAAAGAATGTAGCATCTTTAGACTCCATAATTGTACCGACCTTCACGTCAGGTACCTCGGATTTCACTACTAGAAATCTATAGAGACGCTGTTCTTAGCGTAGCCCAAATTAACACAGTCCACGGTCTTTGGTCCAAGCTTAGGCTTTTTGGGGATCGGCACATTGACTTTCGCCAAGCATCCCCAAGTACGTAAGTATGAGAGTGTCGTTTTTCTCTTCTCCCATTTTTCATAGGGAGTGATCTCACTGTCTTTTGTCGGAACTTTATTCAGGACATGACATGACGTCAGTACAGCCTCACCCCACCATGCCTTGGATAAACCCGATGTATCTAACATGGCGTTAACCAAATTTTTAGAGTACGGTTTTTCGTTCAGCAACCCCATTTGACTGGAGTGAATAGGGAGGCGTCCTCTCATGAATAATGCCGTGTTCCGCACAGAAAGAATCAAACTCATGTGAGAAGTACTCTCCACCATGATCTGACCGGACTCGTTTAATTTTCTTTTCAAGTTGATTCTCAACTTCTGCCTTATAGATTTAAAGTAGTTTAGAGCCTCATCTTTAGTGCTTAACATATATATATATATATATATATATATATATATATATATATATATAGAAATCTAGTGGAATCATCTATGAGTGTCATGAAGTATCTTTTTCCACCTTTAGTCAGCACGCCATTTATCTCACAAAGATCAGAATGTATGAGTTCTAACGGTGCCAAGTGTCTCTCCGTCGCAGCTTTATGGGGATTGTGAGGTTGCTTTGTTGGAACACACGAAAGGCACTTAGAACCTTTGGCTAAAGTGAAATTCGGATTAAAATTCAATTTTGCTAACCGCGTCATACAACCGAAACAATGTGACAAAGACGTGAATGCCAAACTTTTGTTTCATTAACATTCGAATGAATATTGTTCACGACTTTATTACAAAAATCAGCGAGGGAAAAGCGGAACAAGCCTCGCATTCATAACCTTTTCCAAAAATAGTCCATATTTCGTAAAAACTACTTTATTAGACTCAAATACCAACTTAAACCTTTCTCTACAAAGAAGGGAGCCACTACGATATTTTGATGGCGAGGACATGCTGCACGTTCTTCAGCTGCACGATCCTTCCCGAAGTAAATCAGATCGACCGTGCCAACACACAAGAACAGAAGCACTTGCGCCATTCCCCATCAGTACGGATTCCGTTCCTGTGACCTGATAAGAAGAAAACAATGAGATGTCAGCACATACATGTATATTTCACCCGTGTCAATCCACCAATCGTTAGACTGAAAAACTAAAATACAGTAAACAAATTAACCTTACCCGGATGCACCATTCTCATTGTTGCTCACAACCATGTTGGCAGACTTGGAGTCCTGTCCTGTTTCTTGAACATCTTGGGCACTTGGGAGCCCAATGTTCCTTGAACCACTATGAAGCAGGCTCCCTTCTTCTTATCCTTGTTGAAGGGCTTCTTACCCTTCTTCTTGAAGTTGCTATTCTGTTGGACACTAGGTCTTTCCCTTGGGCTTGTGGTGGTTGAAGTTCTTCTGTACAAAATTGGCGACAGAAGATCCCTCGTTCCCTTTTCCGTTTGAGTCCTTTGCTCTCGAGTTCTGCTCCACACTCAGTGGCCGATGACATCCTCCACTGAGAATTCACGCCTCTGATGTTTCAGAGTAGTAGCAAAGTTCCTCCTGGAATTGGGCAGCTTAGCGATTATGCATCCGCGACAAACTTGCCCGGTAACACACACTTCAGAAGCTCAATCTCCTTAGCAATGCACTGTATCTCATGAGTTTGTTCCAATACAGAACGGTTTTCAACCATCTTGTAATCATGGAACTGCTCTATAGTGTACATCTCGCTTCCAGCATCAGTTGCGCCGAATTTAGATTCGAGCGCCTCCCACAAGTCCTTGGCAACCCACACATGTAAATATGCATCAAACCAACTTATCTCCGATCACGCTCAGAATGGCTCCAACAAAGACGACGGTGCATCCCTGAACCTTCTCCTGTTCAGG